>PVJA010008025.1:9561-66204 GCA_004027025.1 Myocastor coypus
TTTTTTTTTTTTTTTTTTTTTTTTTTTTTTTTTTTTTTTTTTTTTTTTTTTTTTTTTTTTTTTTTTTTTTGGTTTAATTCCTGGATTCATGCTTGTAAATTGCTCATGAGTAACTCTATTGCTCGCATTTAGAATCCTTAGGAAATGACTACCTCTCAGAAATGTCTTCTAGTCACAGCTGGATTTTGAGTTTTAGAGATCCTACCTCTTCTATGTACTAGGCATGATGAGTTACTACCAACTTGGCCTACACCCCTGTCCTTTGGCACCGGCCTATGTAATTGTTTATGACCCTTACACAATCTCAGTTGTGGGATACTAGGAAGAACAACTAACTAGAACAATTGCATCACGTTGGCTAAAGAAGTACAACCAGCAATAACAGTGGCATGACACACAGCCAAGGAAATGGTAAGCTGGAGCACTATGAAGTTGCCAACTTCAACTGTATGAACTAGACTTACGGTGATATAATAAAATCTCAAACAATCCAGAAAATTGTGTACAGTAAAAAAGCCTTCCGTATGGTGATTTCACCCTCAGGAGAGAAAACTTAAAAGGGGTTTGGGTGAAAAATAGAGAAATAGAAGAAGGAAGGGATTGGAAGCAAGACTGGAAAGCAAAGGAAGATTATGCAAACACTGCCTAATCGCTGGTGAAGAAGAAAAGTGGGAATGAGAAAGGGAAGAAATAAAAATGAGAACACAACAACAACAAAACTAGAAATAATATTTACACTCAAATAAAAAGAAGCACTGAGGGCCAGACAAATAGCTCAGTGGATTAAAGCACCTGCTTATACAGACACAGCGGCGGGAGTTCGATCCCCGGCTGCGCTTGGCCCCGCCCCTGGGGTGTGCTGAGCCCCCGATTGAGACTGGGCATGGTGGCACACGCCTGTAATCTCAGCTCTTGGGAGGCTGAAAATGGGCGGATCACTACGAGTCAGGTCTACATAATGAGATCCTGTAGTACCTGTACTAAATAAATAAGAACTAATAATCAAGAAAAAGAAAAAGAAAGAAAACAAAAGCACGTAAAGAAGAAAAAAATGTCCGCTTCAGGGAGTGTCTGTTCTGTCCCTGGTAGACAGAATCCAGATCCACACCAATTAATCGCAGCAAGCCCGCTGTAGATTTCTGGCACTGTCGTAGATAACCCCAGCAAACGTGCACCACTAACTCTGCTGGAGTTCAGGCTGGCCCTGGCCGTGAGGCCGGAGCCTGATTCGTTCAGCCTGCAACACTCACGCGCCTGCCCTGACTGAAACTCAACTCCCAAGCGGGCTGACCTGGGCTCCAGGCCCTGCTGCAGACCTGCACCCCATGGAGCCGGCCCACAGCTGCTCTGAGTTCTGAGCTCAGCGGGCCCCTCTCCAAGATGGCCACTGGCCAATCGCCTCTCTGGGGGATGGCTCAAGCTGAGTAACTTGCCAGCCACCACAGTGTAGTTACTGCGGAGATGAGTCCATTCATCTCCAGGTGCGGGCCGCCCTCCCCACACACCAAGCCAGGGCTCAGAGAGAAAGTGCTACTTGCCACCTCCTTATCCTGCCTTGTGTTTCTCTCTTTATTCTCCATGGGCTTCAGTTCTCACTTCAGACCCTTTCTGGATCCTGGGAACCTCCTCCCCTACCCTTCCCTCCCCTCCCCTCCTCTCCCCTCCCCTCCCCTCCCCTTTCCTTCCCTCTTTCTGTATTTAAGACATGGTGATTCTCCTGTTCTCAGTCTCCCAAGCGCAGGGATTACAGGTGTATGCCACCATGCCCAGTCTATCACCATCGCAGCACACTGTGGGGACAGGGCCAGCATGGCACACAGGGCATCGAACTCCAGCCTCTGCTCTCTACCTAAGCACGCCTGAACTATCTGGCTGGCCCTCTCCTTCTTTTCTTCCTCCTATTGTTCTATGTATTCCAGCATCTGGGCCCAAGTCTTGGAGAGGCTCTTCCTCTGCTATTTTCCACTCCACAACTCTCCCAGAAGCCTGGGACTGCGGACTATAATGGAGACTGACTCCTTCCCGGGTGAGGTCACTCATGCTTGCTCTCATGAAGGGTGCAGCCGTATATCTTTGCTTCACACCCCAGGAGAGGAAATACTCTCCAATGAGGATACTAGACTTATAAATTAATTCCTTATGATAAATACCAAATGCTCCTCAAAGAATTTTGTTTTTCTTATTAAAGTCCTTTGAAATGTCTGCTATCAGTCAGAATGTCATGGAGCTTATCAATATCATATTTTGAGCATGAATCTGCAAAAACGTTATTTTAGAGGTCAAAAGAATTCATCACAAATGTGACAACATAGACTATTCTACAGCAAAGTTTTCTAAACTTCCTTTATTGTAGGTACATAAGTACTTTGTTTTTTCTAAGGGCTCACAAGCTACTCTGAAGCCAAAAACCTCTTTTCTTTCTTGCTGGAATGGCTCCTTGACAAAGCTGCATTCAAAATCGAAGTGGATGGCCCGGCAGCTACCACTTGCCACGAGAGTTCTCTTTTGGGTTGGAACTAGATGAGGGAGGACAGGTGTCCAGCCCTGCGGGGGCACTTGCTCTCGGGGTGAGCCGCAGCCCCCACCGCAGCGCTGACCACAGGAGCCTGCTGGACTCCTGCCCTTCCTTGCCTCACCCATTTCTTGGTTCTGATTCTCTGACCGAGCACACAGAACATGGACGATCTCCTGAGAGGCATGGACACTGTCCAGGGTGGGAGGCGCAGCAGCGCGAGTAAAGCCCGATAGCCCAGGCCGTGCCAACGACCACAGGGTGACCACAGACACGATAGCAAGCTGGGTCTGAACACCGAGTGCCATGACGCAATGCTCTGGCTCCGTCCCCGCGCGCCCCCTCCTTCGCTCCTCCGTAAACGACCATGCACACGCTGTGAACACAACTGTCAGCGCTTCACAGGCAGCTGCCAGAGGCTGCGCTGGCACCACTGCACCCACACTTCCTGCTTTCTGCACATGAACTGTGTGAGACAGTGGAGACTTACATGAAGGCGCCTTCTCTGCTTTTGCGCGGTCTTACGGCCATGGTGAGCCCCTGCTGACTTGCTGTCTGCCTCGTTCTTCCCCACAATGCCCTGTCCTGGCCACGGCCATGGTGAGCCCCTGCTGACTTGCCGTCTGCCTCGTTCTTCCCCACAATGCCCTGTCCTGGCCCTCGTGCAGTGTTGCCTTCCACACTGCCTCTCAGCCATGGACCCATCTTACCTGCTCCCACAGCTGTCGACCGTCCCTGCCTCCTCAGCCGCTTCTCGCCCATGCTTCCTGCCGCCGGATCCCTGCTCTCCACAGATGACACAGCTTTCCCCGCTGCTCTCCCAAGCGACATCTGTTAATGTGATCACAACGCACTCCAGGTTGTGACTCAGGGTCAGAGTGGTATGAGAGATACCAGTGCTTATTGATTTATGGCCTATCACTTTCACTACTTATCCAAACTCTAGTGCTCAGGTTGTCTCTACAAAGCAGACTACAGTCCAGGGTGAACATCTCCTTCCTTGGACTTATTCTTGTCAAGGTGGTGCATTGAGGGGGAACAAAAGCAGAAATAGGAACCCAGGCTAAACGCCAACTCTTGGTTTTCCACCTCAGATGGCTTATGACAGTGCCCAGTCATTGGTTCTTTGTTCAACCTACTCTTCTTACTTATTTATTTATTTTTTTTTATTTTTATGGCCAGCTCAGCCTGCCCTGAGGGCAAGGCTGGTGCAGCATGTGGTACTGGGGATCGAACCTCGGTCCCTGCAGCTGCCCAAGCTTTCCTAAGCAGGTGCTTTAGACCACTGAGCCATCCTGCCAGGCCTCAACCTACTCTTCTTTATAGGCAATAAATAGTTCAAGCTTTTTTCTACTATGCTCAAATATCTTACTCCTGTTTTTTAACCGCTTGTCCTTCTTGTCCCTTACCCTTCAAATAAAAGAAAAAAAAAATACATCCTATCAATTGTTTCTCACATAGAAGTAAGCTGAACCACTCTAGCCCAAGTTATTTTATCTTCTGTCTACACTAAAGGCTGGCAAACACATTTAGCGGGACACAGACTTGCCCCTCATTTATGGAGTGCCTATGGCCACTTGCATTATATGAGTAGAATTAGGTCGTTGCGACATAAACCTTGCATCCCACAGAGCTGAAAATACTTACTATACTCTTGTCCTTTGTGGAAAAGTTTTTAGCTACTCTACTCTATTCAGCTACGCTATTGCAAGAACTTCCTGCATGGCTCACACCCAGCTTCTTGCTCTGTTCTGGGGCTCACTCATTCTCCATTGTACCTATCTCAGGTTACTTTTCTCTTGTTGTTGGGACAAATACCTGACAACCAAAATGAAGGAAGAACAGATTTATTTGGCTCACAGTTACTGGAAGATTCAGTCCATACTCAGCTGGCTCCAAGGCTGAGCAGCACAGGGCAGAGAGCATCTAGTTCATGGCAGAAGAACAACAACGGCAGAGAGAGTCTGTCTCTGTCTCTCTTACATTGCACTGGGGCTCTCTGCCTCAGGCTATTCACCTCAGGCCACACCCATAATCCCAGCAGTACTCAGACCTATAATACCATCCTTGGATCACCCATAATCCCAGTGGATCATGACTTAATCTCAGAATCTAGAAGTCCTTGCTGCATGACTACATGAGGCTTTGAGGGGACAGCTAGACACAAACTGTAACAGTACCCATCTGCCCCAAATGTTCTCGCCATGATCAGAAACTTCCAAAGGGTGAGTCATCATCCTTGGGATAAAACGCATATCCCAGCTGGGCACTGTGGAGCACACGTGTAATCCCAGCATTGTGGGAGGCTAGGGTAGGGGGGCTGCAACTTCATCCTCATCCTGGGCAATTTAGTGGCTTAGTGAACCTTGGCCTTAATAGAAAAGAATTTTGAAGAGGCTGAGGTGTGTGTAGCTTAGCACAAGGTCCCTGCTTGATGCAATCTCCACCCAGTACCTCAGTAAAGCAACCAATCAATTAAATGTACATCCCCATCCCAGTCTCCTGGGCCTGGTATGGTTGGGCCCATGTGCCTATCCACACCTGCCCCTGTGCACGCTGCCCCAATGCTCATGGCCTAGCAATGCTATCTGCCTTTCTGTTTCCCCAGTGCACCGTGCTCTTGCATTCCACGGAGCTTGGGACTTTTAATTTTCTTTGCATGGGGGCTCTTTTTTCTTCCTCAGTTTGCTTTTGATTCACTTCACTGGGACTCTGCTCAAACCTCGTTTTTCCAGAAAGCCTTCTCTTTCTCCCAGATTAGGATAGGTACCCTGTCCCATGACACTATGGACTGTGTGTGTGTGTGTGTGTGTGTGTGTGTGTGTGTGCAGGGTCTCACTATGCAGCTCCAACTCATAGTGATCCTCCTGTTTCCTGCTTCCCAAGTGCTGGAATTACAGATGTGTGCCACCATGCCTGGACTCCATCACCAGCTCCTTGTGCCTGAGAGCAGGGCTGGTGCAACATGCGGGGCCAGGAATTGAACCCTGGCCCCTGAGCTTCCCTAAGCAAGTGCTTAGTCTGCTGAGCTATACCACTGGCCCTGACTCTATGGACTTTTATGTTAAAGCTCTTCTCTCAATTGCTACTAATTGCTTTTGAAGTTATCTGCTGAATATTTGCTCTTTTTTTAGTTGAGTGCACGGTCATGATGGGAAAATTGTTTACCTGGCTCAGAGGAGTAATTTCAGCACTTAACACAGTTTCTGGCACCTGTAGCTACTGGCAAGATATCTGTTGGATGAGTGGGACTGAAAGCCAGGGTAGTGGGAGAAAGTAGACATGCACCGTTTTGCTTATTGTCTGATACCAGCTACAGTTACAGAGTTCATGTTTATTATTATTATAATCTGGCAAAAAAAAAAGGGGGGTTATCTCAAGAGTGTTTCATTCTTATCCTATGAGGATAAAATGCTCTTTAGTTTTTCTTATGGTTGCTTGACAATAAGGTATCTAGTTTTCACAATACAAGAACTCAATACACCAACATATCAATATATCGGATCCTAAAAGACTAAACTGAAGCCAACACATGGCTCTTGTGCTGGACGGCCCCTATTCGCTATCTAGATTCACGTCTAGAATTCTCCTCAGGCGCTAAGCCTCAGGAGATTGGCCCATCATCTCCTTTGCTGTCTGCCTCTGGCTGGGTGTGACCAGTAGGGGAGTAAGGAAAAAGCAGGAAGAGTCTGACTCCTGGGCTAGGGCTAGTGGCTTTGCTTCTCTCCTTGAGGACCCAGATTCTATGAAGTTGTTATGGTTTGTGTCTAGTCCCCCCCCCCAAAGACTCATGTAAGTCATGGAGTGGACTTCTAGAGTTTGTGATTAACTCATGATCCACTGGGATTATGGGTGTGACAGCTGTACCCAGCCCAGTGCAGATAGCCTGAATGCAACTTCAGGGAGAGAGACTTGTGCTCTGTAGCCCTGGTTACCACTACTCCTTCCTTTTGCTCTTGCTGTTTCCACCACCATGATCTACTACTGCCTCTGTTATGTTCCACTTTGCCTTGGAGCCAGCTGAGAATGAACTGAAGCGTCCACTAACTGTAAGCTAAATAGACCTTTCCGGCCCTCCTTTTGGGTGTTGGGTATTCTGTTTCAACAAATAGAGGAGAGTAGGGCCGGGGATGTAGCTCAGTGGCGCAGTGCCTGCCTAGCAAGCGCAAGGCCCAGAGTTCGATTGCCAGTACCAAAAAAACAAAATAGTAAAAAAAAAGTAGAGGACAGTCACTGAGATGGGGGCTGTTCCAATCGCCATGCTCCCAAGCCCTCCCTCTCTGTAGGTGCTTCTTCCTCTTGCTTATTCTGGCCTGGCACACTTCACCATCTGTCTGGCTCCCCTTAACATGTTTGTCAGTGAAATGCTCCTCAGGCATTCCTGCTTGAGGGTGCTGTTGTTCCTTCATAGAGTCCTGACTCCCACAATTCCATTGCCTAAATGCATCCAATGAAAGTATGTCAAGTGCTTCTGTAGATTGCTCCACTACTAAGCAAATCTGCAAGTGTGCTTGACGTCATGTACTCTGGGGTGCTATCATACCCAGGTATTCTCTCCGCTAGGTAAGTGGCACGGGGAAGCAATCAAAGGCAGGCAGCTGCTCTTCCACAGCTCGGCAGTGACAGGGTCAACACTGCACCTCGGCTCAGCTGAATCCCACTGACTGACCTGAGAACCTCATTTCAGTTATTCCCTCCCCACTCCCCAGAAGCTGGGCAGCTAGGATCCTGGATGAATTAGTCCTGGTGATCAAGTCCATGCAGTGAGCCTCATCCAGGTAAACAGAGTACAGAGAGCTCGTGGGCGTGCAGCTGGCCAAGCACCCTGATTTAGAGCAGGTCTGGGAAGCAGTCCCAGATGGCTCCTGGAGGCCATTTCTTTTTCTGGCTGCATTCCTGGGGGAGGTGGGAAAACACACACAGGTCTCCTAGCTGCAAACCCAAGCAAGGGACACACTTGTGTCTCTAGAAAATGATAACATGCAAACCACAGACCGCTGAAGGACTAGGGCGAGAGGGAGCCACTGACGTGACCTAATTCACTCTTCAGGGCCAAAGGAGAGTAGAATAGAAGATCCCCTGGCCTCCTGAAGAATCAGTTGTCCTCCTTGAAAATGGCTGCCCAAGGTTTTAAGCAAATCACTGATCATTCTAGGTCTCAACTTTATGCTAAAAAGAAAAAAAGTTTCTGCTCTTTGGTTTTAAAAAGTAGGAAGGATCAGTCACGCATTAAAGTGAGGAGAAAGCCGGGTGTGGTGGCTCATGCCTGTAATCCCAGCACTTGGGAGGCTGAGACAGGAGGATCGGTGTGAGTTTGCGACCAGCCTGAACTGCATAGTGAGACCCTGGCTCAAAAAGACAAAAACAAACAAACAAACAAATAAATAAATAAAAATAAAGTGAGCAGAAATCTTCATAAACTTTAAGAAGCAAAAAATGCAGAACTAACATTGATGTAGCTCCTTTTGGAGAGGAGGAGGCAGTTCTCCTGATGAGCTGTGATTAAGGCCATGGACTCTGAAACAAGATTATCTCTCTGGGTTTGAATCCCAGCTCAGCCGCTACCTAACAGTGTGATCCAGGAGAAACGATCTTCTCTCTGTGTCTTTGTTTCTTCATCTGTGAAATGAGATAACGATAGGATCTTTCTCACAGGGTTGACATGGAGATTAAATGCGTTACTATGAGAAAAGCACTTGGAACAATACGAGAAAAGACGGGAGCAATGGTTGAGTAAATTGCTATTTCAATAATTATTCATCAGCGTTTTTATGGACGCAACTGGAACGCAGATAATTCTATGGTTTTTCATCATGTTTTGCCTGTAGTCAAAATAACTTCTGGGGTGAAATAACCAACCGCGAGAGGCCTGGCTAGCACTGCCAACCGTCAGATCTTGGGAGTCTGGCTTCTGTTTTAGCTGTCATCAGGAAGAGCACACACCTGGGACGCTGCTCATCGCAACAGGCCCATGGGCTCAGTGTGGCAAACTAATCAGCTCTGCCCAGGGACCAGGGGAGGCACAGGTGGTCTCCCCTACAAGGCTGATTTAGAATCAAGAGACGCTGCGTGCACACAGATGTCAGTCATTGCTAACCGAAGACTTAACCGTGTTCCCCACCCACCGTACACACAGGTACTTTCACTTGAGCATCTGTTCCACAAGCTGGGTTACCATGAGCTCTTCGCAGTCCTTTCTCGTCTTATTCAATTTCCCCCTGGAAATCAATGGCCCTCCCAGTTTTCCAGCCTTTGGTTTTCTCTGCTGGCTCCCAGCTGAAACGCAAGCTCTTCTTCATGTCAGAGGAAATACTGCCTTCAGCCGTCCCTCCTCCTCCCAAGGAAGTCTTAATATTCTTTGTGAAAACACTTCGGTTCCCCAGAGAATAGTCAAGCGCTCATGAGAGAGGCCATTCTTTCATACTTCAGCAATAATGGCCAATTTTCATTAAGTTCTTACACATTAGGCACGGTGCTGAATGCTTTATGTAACATTTTCATTTAATTCTCACCCTAATCCTATGAGAAAGGCACAGGGGTTCATTATCCGAGTCTGCAGATCAGCACTGTCCTGTGGAAATGCAGTAGGGATCAGAAATGCGGATGTTGCAATGTTATGTGTCAGTGCCAAAAGGACCAGCGAGAAGACCTGATGAAGGTAGCTCAGAGGACTCACTGAGATTCGTCCCTCGGTGAACCAAGAACCCTTGAAGCAAATCAGCTTTATTTAGGGTAGTCAGTGTGATCTTATGCATAATCACTTCAGCAAAGGAGGGCCATGTGTCCAGTCATGAATGTGACCATGATCTCCATTAACTTCTGTCCCTTCCCTATCATAAGGTTCACTCAGGGGTCAACCAACAGCATTCCAAACAAGGGAGAAAGCAACAATCAGAGAGCCCACAGGTGAAGCTGCCATCTATCACCTGGAGTCCCAGCTTTCTGGGACTGCCCTATCCCAGCTTTCTGGGAGTTTCAGTAACAAACCACAGCTGTTCCTGGGCCCCATTCATCACACTCTGTTTCTTGAAATGCTAGTCAGGTTACACGTGGGTGACTGTCAGAGGGTGGTATGGCCTGAGCGTGGCCCGGAAGTCCACGTGCTCCCAGACCCCACTCCCCACAGTGGGAATAGGAAGAGGTAGAGGACCTGCAAAGAGGTGGGGGGTACTGCAGGGGGGTTACATCGCCAGGGTGATGCCCTCGTGAGTGATTAATGCTAATTTTGCCAAATTAGGTCCCACAGGAGTAAATGTTTTCATGGTTCTGGGTATTACACTGAGCTATTGCCCCAGCCTCCTGAAGTTCTGGGATTATAGACATAAACCACTACTCCTAGCTTGTGAGAGAATTGCTAGAAAGAATATGATTGGCCCTTTTGTCTCTTCCTGGCTTGTCTGGCGATGCTTTTGCCTATGATCCCACCAGCTATGAAGTGCTCAGCAGATGCTAAACATTGGGACCAACTGCACATGGACTCCATGCCTCCAAAACTAGGAGTGAAGTACATTTCTTATGCATTACCCAGCATCAGGTATGGTACTGCAGCAATACTAAAACTGACTATCTAGTCACATATATAATTCTGAGTTTTCTAGTTTCCACATTCTAAACAGTAAGAAAAGACAGGGAAAGCTAAACTGATCTGGAAAAGAAGGTCCTGTCTCAATAAGAAAAAGAAAAGGCATTTCAATATGTAATTAACTCAAAATTATTAAAGAGCTATTTTACATTTTCTTGTATACTAAGTTCTCTAAATCCAAATTCCAATTAGTAAGTATAGAAGGAATGAGGGAAATAGAAAGTGACCATTTCTCAAACACTAGAGTAATAACTTTTTCTCAGGACACATTAGTTGTCCACAGTGCTCGCATTCATTGTGGGGACCTGGGTCAGGTACACGACACATCTTAGTTCTTTTTGTTTCCCCTTCCCTTCTGCCCCCTCACATACCCTTGCCACTTGTAAAGGTCTGTATCTCTGTTTCCTATTGTCTATCTTTTTTTGCTCCTAAATTTTGTAATTTGGGTTTTTTTACAGAAGAGAAATGATGCAGTGTTTAAGCATGTCTTATTGATTTCTCTTAACATTCTCTTAACATGTCCCAGTGCACCCATTTTCCTACAAATGACTCTAAATTATCTTTCTTTATAGCAGAGTAGCACTCCAGTGTGTGTAAATATCACATTTCCTCTGTCCATTCATGTGCTGATGGCCATGCAGGCTCTTTCCAAAATTTAGCTATTAGAAATTGTGCTACTATAAACATGGATGTGCCTATAATGCTATAATAGGATATCACTCTTTGAAGAAGGTTCCTAGCAGGAGGATGAACACAATTTTAATTTTAAGTTTTTGAGGATTAACCATACTGATTTCTGTAAAGGCTGTACTAGTTTATATTCCCACCAACAATGTAGAAAGGTTCCTGTTCCCCCCACATCCTTGTCAGCATTTGTTATTATTTAATTTTTTCATGACAGCCATTCTTCCCGGAATAAAATAGAATCTCAGTGTTATAATTTGCATTTCTCTAATGGTCAGAGATGTTGAATGATTTGTATGAATTTGCTCGTCGTTTGTACTTCTGAGAAGTGCCTATTCATTCCAGTTGCCTATTTTATGATTGAGTTTATTTACTAGAGAGGGTCTTTTTTCAGCTCTTTATATGTTCTAAATATTAGTACCCTGTCTGATGAGTAGTTAGCAAAAGCATTCTCCATTCTCCAGGTTGTCTCTTTATTGGTTGTTTCCTTTCTGTGTTTTGGTTTTAGTATTTAGGTCATCCATCCATTTTTAAAAATGTTATTTTGGTACCTGGCGAATAATATGGATATTGATTCAGTGTTCTGCATGTGTGTAACTAGTTCTTCCGACATCATTTGTTAATGAGGCTCTTTTCTCCAGCCTACGCTCTTGGCCTCCTTGTCTAAGGTCAGGTGACTTAATGTGCCTGGGATGTTTCTGCATCTCCTATTCTGTTCCACTCATCCTTGGGTCTGTTTTTGTGCAGCACCATACTGTTTTTATAATTGTGGCATTGCAATAAAACTTGAAATCCAGGATCATGATGCCTCCTGTGTTTCTCCTGTTGCCCAGGATGGCTTTCATTATCCTAGGTCTCTTCTGGTTCCACATAAAGTGTTTTTTTTCTCTAGTTCACCACAATAACAATGGATGCATTCAAAATCCATCTACTAGGGCCTGACAAATAGCTCAGCAGATTAGAGCACCTGCAAGTAGGTGCAGGAGTCAGGGGTTTGATCCCTAGGCCTGCTGTGTCAGCCCTGCCCCTAGGCTACACTGAAATGGCAATTGAGACTGGGCGTGGTGGTACATGCCTGTAATCCTAGCTCTTGGTAGGCTGTAAACAAGCAGATCACTATGAGTCCAATCTAGTAGTGAGACCCTGAACAACCTGTAGACCCTTCCCTAAAGCAAGCAAGCAACAAACAAACAAGCAAAAATCCACCTACTAGATAATGAAAGTTTAAATCCATCTGCAGACTCCATGTTCTCAAAGTATCTCAAGCTACTTGCTAATTATTCCTAACTGTGTCTTTCATTTCATCAAGGCATAGCTCTGTATATTGGAGACATCATCTCAACAGTGTTCAGAGCTTGAATCTTCGTTGCAGAACCATCAACTTCATGTAGCACCAATGGGCACACGGAGGGGTACATAGCACCACTTCTAGAGCCTTGTCAAAATTCTGTAACTTCAATCCAGTCATGAAAACACGTCAGGAACCCCCAAACTGGGGACAGTGTGCAAAATGCCTAGCCAGTACACTTCTAAAATGTAATGGACATGAAAGATAAAGGAAAACTGGGGAGCTATCACGGATTGGGGGAACAAAGCAGAAAAGCAACCAAATGTAGTGTGAGGGATCCTGAAACAGAAAAGTGAAGTTGGAGGGACAATAGGTACAATTTAAAGAAGGCCCGTAATTTAGTTAAAAATTACGTGCTTTGACTTGGGGGTATAGTTCTGTGGTAGGCCACAAACTTAGTATGCGTGAGGCCCTGGGTTCAACCCTCAGACCTACACAAAAACATAAAACCTGGTATGGTAGCGTACTCCTGCAATCTCAGCTACTTAGCGGGCCTAGGTAGAAGGATTATAAGTGCCAGGAGAGTCTGCCCAATTCAGAAAGATCTTGTTAAGACTGAAAAACAAAAATGACTGAGGATGCTGCTGAGCGATTGAGCACCTGCCTAGCCTGCCCAAGACCCTAGATCTAATCCTTAACATCCACAATAAATTTAAAAATAAAATAAAACAAATTGCACTTGCCTGGCAAATGCAGGGTCCCGAGTTCAATCCTTGGTACTGTAAAACAAAACAAAACAAAACAAAACAAAACAAAACAAAACAAAACAAAATAAAAACAAATTATGTGTGTGTAATTGATTTCCTAGTTTTGACTGTTGTTCTTTGGTTATAAAAGTTGTTAGCATTTGGGGCATTTGCGTGGAGAGTATCTGGGAACTGTGCACTGGTTTTGGAATTTTTCCGTCAGTGTGAAGCCACTTTAAAACGCAAAGTTAGAAAAGCAGTATAATGCAAAATGCAAAGTGATGGCAAAGTACCTCTATTGCTTTTTTTTTTTTTTTTTTTTTTTGGTAAGGTACAAGAGCCAAGGAAGTTAATGAAGCATTGCTGGAAACATGTGGCAATACATGGAAAACCATCTGAAATGAAGAGCATCCATTCATATTTAGAGAAGAAAGGTCAAAAGGATGGTAACATGATGTGGATTTTTAAAGTCAATGATTTATCTTTAAAGTGAAAAAGCAATGCTTTAAATGTCTGGGAATTATGAGGGCTCTCTGGTAAGATAAATAATGTTCTTTGTGTTTCCCAAAATATTTCTGCTCTGAAACCATACACAAGGTGAAGGCGATTGTATTGTGCTGTTACATAATTTTAGTTTATATATCATGGCAAAAACTGATATTTTATTTTTGCTCATTTAAGAATGAGAATATAGTTGTAACTTGAACTTTTCTTTTGCTGAATGAAATAAATATCTTATTTTCATAGTTGATAGCTTCATTTTTAATTAAAAATAACCTTACTTGAAATTATAAGCCATCCTAAGTGGCTTGACTATAGCTGGCCTAATTCAAGCTCAGTTCTGGGGAAGCCAGAACTCAGACCCATGTAACTTGAATCCAGTCTTGCTTCTTTGCCTCTGCAATGTCCCAGTGTCCCACAAAGGGGGCCCCTTTTATTCTACTTGATCAAGCTTCCTGCAGTCATCTGAAACAAGTTCATGCTCTTTGTGATGGCCAGGCACACTGGCATGTTTTTTTCTCTGGCAGAATCTTTGAGTTGGGTGAAGCTGGGAATTCTATAACTAAAAGACGAGGACAAGAATGGAAGTGAATGCGTGGCTGAACTTCATCGATCTTGTTGGCTCTGATACAGCTTTCCTTGGTGTTGCCAAGAACCATCGCACCTGAAGATTGTATCCATCCTTGCTTAGAAGAGAAATCTGAAGCCAACAGGTTAGGAAGAAGAAAGAAAACACACAGCATCAGAAAAAAGGAAATGCTCACCACCAGAAGGCAGCTCTCACATTTGAACCTATGAGTAGCAAATGATGCGGACCAAGACACATTACAGTCGTCAGCAGAAGGGTGCAGGCTCAGAACAATGGAAGAATCCTGGAGAATACACATGAAAGAGCAGTTTCAAATGGGTGGCTAACATTCAGCATTGTCTTAGAGAGTCATACACACCACACACACACACACACACACACACACACAAATGAAACAGATGATATCTGTGGGGTGATATCACATATCATATATTAAAATGCGATATGACATCACTCTATCCCCAGCCCTTATAATTACACCTGACTTTGGGAGGTTGCTTTGAAGCAAGTGGGGGAATAAAATAGGGCATGATGCTTTTCTTTACGCTCACCTGCTGGCGCTCGGAAGCTGGACTGTACAAGAGTTCTTTCAGACCCCTCCTTATGCTCAAGTGGCATCTTGATAAATTGGAAAGCAGCCAGTCTTCAAGTAACCTGGTGTGCCCACAGCTTGACACAGGGCGTACTGGGCTGAACTGATGTCAGGAACATGGGCAGCAGTTATGGCTCCCTGTTTCAGCGTAGGATAGGATCTAAAACTTCTTTGAGGCCTGATCCATTATTCTTCCTGAAAGTTGCAGGACGACTTGGGTTCTGTCCTGTTGAACCCAGATGGCTGACATCCTGGGTGGGCCACTGTCTTCCTAATCACAGCACGACTGCCATGAGCATCAGGGAAGCCAAGGAGTGCAGGGACAGGGTGAGAGCGGCCTTTCCTTATCTTGACCTCTCCACAGTTTTGCAGCACCTCACTAATTCTTCATAGATATTATTTTATTATTCTAGATATTTCCTTTTGCTCAGGGCCTCAGCTTTGATCCTTCAGTTCTCACAGTGCAGTGACTATGATGCATAGCTTACTCGGATGAGCTTTCAGGAAAGTGCAGCAACCCTCAGCATTCTCTGGGAACTGTGGGTGGGAAGGCATTGCCTTGTCTAAGGGCACACACCCTGTCTGCAACAGAATGAAGACTTGGGCCCCTGGCTCCAATTCAGGGCAGCTCTGAAGAATTCTCGTACCTTCTGTGTGCACCCAGCTGCTCCTCTGGGAGACTCCATGTCTCTCACACACGGCAGTGCCTCTCTCGTCTCAGGTCTGCTTCCTCCCTTCCTTCTAGGTGTCACCCCAGCGGCTTTCTGCAGCGAACTTACTGCAGACAAACCTCCATCTGCGAGTCTCCTCCTCGAGGACTCAGCTCAGGACATGCTGTCTTCTGTGTCCTACCATCCTGCACTGTCCCAGTGGAGGGGCTCTGTTCTGATCACCCCCTCTTTCCCCACCTTGCTGACACTGAGATCACTGGCAGTCAGTCTGATCCCCAAGTCCCAAGGAAAAATTTCCCCTTCCTCTCTGCATGCTTAGCCACGCCATTCTGCTGAAGGGAAACAAGGGTCTTTCTGCCCCTGCCACTCCTACCCATCCCACTGCCACCAGCAACTTTCCAGGGTGCTGGCAGATTGGGTGGAGAGGGGGAGGGATATGTTCGATATGCCCCCATCTTCCCAGTAGCCTAACCTATTCTGAGCTCCTGGCTTCCTGGAAGGTGGGATAGCCTGACTTTTGCCATTCTTGCGTCAAAGTCGTTTTTTTTTTTTTTTTTCTTTTTAAGACAGGGTCTCGTTATGCAGCTCAGGCTAGCCTTGAGCTCACTTTTGTAGCACAGGCTGGCCTCGAACTTGCACTGATCCTCCTGGCTCAGCCTCCCGAGTGCTGGGATAACAGGCGTGCACCACCATGCCTGGCTTAAAGTCGTGGCCGCTGCCATGGCATGGCTCCAGCTAAAGCTTTGCTACTCACCTGGCAGAAATGTTAGCTCAGCACAGTGGGCAATGTGCTGTGTGTGAAGAAAGAATAATGACTAGGACTGTAGCTAGAGCAGAATCGGAGTGGGGCGGAGGGGGGGCTCTCTGTGCTGTCCATGTGAGTATCCACTGTCAGCACAGCATGGGAGAACAAGGACCTAGAGTGAGGCATGGGTCCAGAGCCACTGCAGGGCATGACGCACTAGGGAGAGCAGAGCCAGCACGGATGGGAGCAGACCCGAGCCCACAGAGCACAGGCCCTACCCCCGGCTCTCAAACTTGCTAATGCCGTGACCCCGAAATACAGTTCCTCATGTTGTGGTGACCCCAAACCAAAAAATAATTTTGGTGGCTACTTCAAAACTGTAATTTTGCTACAGTTATGATTCGGAATGTAGATACCTGATATGCATTATGTATTCTCATTGCTACGATCAAATATAATTTAAACATAGTGATTAATCACAAAAACAATTATATTTAATTATATATTGAGAAATATTTATGACTAATTCTAATAAATAACATTTCACCATGGTATAGCATGGGTTTAAATATGTATTTTCTGATGGCTTTAGGTGACCCCTGTGTTTTGGTTGTTTGACCCCCACCGGGTCACAACCCACAGGTTGAGAACGGCTCTCTTAGACTGTCACTGAGCACAGAGGGTAGGAGGGGAGACCGGCACGGGGCAGAGGAGCTGGAGGAAAGTGAACTGGCCCAGGGAGGGCAGACGGACATGGGAACACGATAACTCGCATCAGTGAGGCTGGGTGGTCCAGTAACCAGAGCCACGGATCGTGGGAAGAAAACATGAATGCAGAGGCATTCAAAACGCGAAGAGCCCCACAGACAAACCAGAACAAAGAGTGTGCAATGAGCGGCCTCCACCCGAGGCTGAGGCCTCACAGCACCTGACTGGCAGGAGTGTTCCTGGTGCCACACAGGAGGGGCTCTGCCTGGCATTTGCTCTTAGTGCTGAAGCAGGGACATCTCGCCTGCCGTACTGGGATCAGGGGGTCCCTGAAACTTTCCTGGGAGATGCACAGGGATGAGCATGGCTCCTTTGCCAGTCCACACCCAGGGGAGGCTTCCCACAACTGCCCTCCAGAGAGCAAGGTGTAAAACAAACTCGCTCGCACATGTGCTTCCGTTTTACTTTGGTCTCTTGAGAAAAATTATTAGTAGAAGGGTAATAAAGAAGAGCTACAGCTGGGCATGGTAGCGCACACCTGTAATCCCAGCACTTGGGAGGCTGAGGCAGGAGGGTCAGTGTGAGTTCAAGACCAGCCTGGGCTACAAAAGTGAGCTCAAGGCCAGCCTGAACTGCATAGTGAGACCCTGTCTCAAAAAGAGAAAAAAAAAAAAAAAAAAAAAAAAAAAAAAAAAAAAGCTGCTGGAGCTAACCGTGTGGCAGGTGGTCTTGGTGACAAACCGAGGTCACATCACTGAGCAGGGGTCCTGGAGTTTGATGTGCTGGGGGTGTTGCTGTTGTGATTGTTGTTGTTATTGTTGTTGCTAGGTGCCTTGTATGTTTCAAACGACACTGATTTTCAGAGGCTCGTCCCACGGTGGATCATACGTGCGCCAAGGGCTCTGGCCAGGACTTAGGCTTTTTCTATTAGTTAAAAACCAAAGCTCCAGGCCTGGCAGGATGGCTCAGTGGTCAAAAGCACCTGCTTGGGAAAGCTTGGGCGGCTTCAGGGACTGTGGCTGGATCCCCGGCACCACACGCTGCACTAGCCCTGCCCTCAGGGTAGGCTGAGTCGGCCATAAAAATGAGTGAATAAGCTGGGCGTGGTGGCTCACGCCTATAACCCCAGCACTCGGGAGGCTGAGGCAGGAGTATTGGTGTGAGTTCGAGACCAGCCTGGGCTACAAAGTGAGCTCAAGGCCAGACCCAACTGCATAGCGAGACCCTGTCTCAAAAAAGACAAAAATAAATAAATAAATAAATAAATAAATAAATAAATAAATAAAAATTTAAAAAGAGTGAATAAACAAAGGTTCTGAAACAAGAACTAAAATAAAATAAAAAATTCTAACAACAACAACAAAAACAAAACAAACAAAAAAACCAAAGCTCTCTGAAGAAGATCCACTGTCCTAGAAATGAAGACAAGCACAAGGAGAAATGGGAGAGGAGAAAAAAAAAATACAAGGTTTCTCTGTTTTTCTGCTTGTCCACTTTCTAATAGTCATTCAACAGTCCTTTCCATGCCCATAGAATCCACAGTGTGCCTAGGAGGACTTAAAATGAAAAGAGGTAAAGAAGAACCCACTCCTGAGTGCCTCCATCCATCGTGTCACGCCGCTAATAATCACTGAGAAGAGTTGTGCTTTGAAGCTACAAGTGGTAGTGATTTAGAGAGGGCTTGCCTGGGCTATGGAGGTGGTCCTACGTAGGCGGTCCCGTAGTATAGCGAGGGCAAGACCCACAGCCTGCTTTGCAACATGGGCTTTCACCTGGGTTTCAGTTTTTCTTCCAGAGCAATTTTCTGCTTGTCTAAGTGAAGCTGGGTGAATACATTTTTCATCTAGCACTGGGATTAAACTTAGGACCTTCACCTGGAGCCGGATCCTCAGCCCTAGTTATCTGTCTGTCTGTCTGTCTGTCTGTCTGTCTATCTATTTATTTTTACTTTGAGGCTTCGAGGCAGGGTCTCCCTAGGCTGGGCTAGAACTCGTGAGGCTGGGGTTGCAGGTTTGCGCCACCACGCCTAGCTGGTGGTACAGTCTTGTTTTATGATGACGTGGCGGCTAGCAAGCCAGCACCTAGGAAGTAGGGTAGAGCAGCGGGCTAAGAGGAGCACTCTGACGTGCAGTCCTCCCTTTCGTCTGCGAGCTCTGTCTGAGAAGGAGACAGCAGAGCGTCTACAGCTATAGACACTCCATGGCTCTGGCGCGGGTGCTCCTGAAGGCCAGAGGGTGAGGGCCAAGTCCCAGGCCTGGCCATCAGCACACATGCAGGCAGCCTGCTGGACATCATGACAGGCTTCTCTGGTGGGCCTCACTCTCATCTCATGTGTACAGAAGGACCCTGGGGACTCACAAAGCAAAGCCAAAATTTCAAATGAATTATAATGTATTCAGCAGAGGGCCTTCACTTCCCACACAGCTGTCAATACTTATGCTATGATCAGACCAGTCAAAATTACTCTCAGGAGGTTCTTCCTCCCTAGTATCCAAGGAAGGAGCCCACCAGCAGTAGGTCTGGGGATGTGGCTAATGGCTGAGGACTGCAACCATGGAGGACCAGGAGCTGGGCAGCTCTGTCTTTGATGCACTAGCAGCATTTGAACTCCTCTGTGCACATAGCAATAGGGTGCCTTGCAGGGGCACTGAACTAGGAACTCCCTCGGGTGGATGCCAAGGGAGTCATAAATTCTCACTCTTCAAGGGGACTGGTAACAGCCCTAGAAGCACGAATAGGAATCTCCCGTGCCCAAGGGCAGTGTGACCAGCTGCCCAGGCAGCCACACACCACATACAGATAGCTATGTTATCTGATGGACCATGCAGTTAGATTTCTCTTATCCCAGAAGTCTTTGTTCACTACTGTAGAATAATGTAGAACATCTGAGAGCTGAGGCATCTGGTCTGTTCTCAGCCCTGGACTAGATAAATGACCACAAGTAAAAATGCCTGAACCTCTAGGAATCATATGGCTTCTTTATCTGTAAGTTCAGAGTATAAAAATATGCTAGGTCTCATACTGAAATAGTACATAGGACAGGGTATGGAAAACTATTAAGTGCATACAGCTGTGCAGCTTTATACAGATCTAAATGCATCCCTTGAGAGCCAGGAATATAGCTCAGCAGCATAAGTGACTACCTGGTAAGTGCAAGATTCTGAGTTTGATCACTGGTACAAAATAAAATGAAATAAAATAAATTCATCCCTTGAATAGAGCCTGCATTTAGTAGAGGTTTGTTTTCTGGGTAAGCACCCTTCGTAGTTTTTTTTTTTTTTTTTTTTTTTTCACAAAGATAAATACTTCAGGCAGACAGGTTAGGGTGCCTCATTACTAGGTTTTAAATATCTCTTCTTGTTCTACTTTTAATGCGGTCCATGCTTGCTTCCCCTGAAAATAAGATGAATAGAGATATTTGTGGCTCACTTTCACCTGATTTAGCAGGTGAATTTTAGCAGGTGATTTAGAGCTGAATTTACAGCTAGGATGGCTTCTTATATTTTTCTCACCAGCCACAAGTATGTCAGAACCAGGACAAACATAGAAAAATCGCATTTCCAGTTCTTCGGTGTTGTGTTCTGTATAAGGTCTTATGTTGAGGTGCACTTTAACATTGTTATAATGTCTGACCTATTTTTCATGTCTAGAGAGTAGAGGCTGAAAAGAAAGATGTTCATTTGTTTCTTTAGTTTTTTTTTTAACTCATGATGACCATCCTGCCTCAGCCTTCTGAGTACTAGGATTCAGGCATGAAACACCATGTCCTGGAAGATGTTTTCACATTCTAACATGATCTGACCAGGGCCTAATAACACCAGCCTTAGCATAAGTATGTCTTTAATACTATAAGTGACTTTTTAAATCAGGCCATAACTTGTATCCAAATGTAACTTCCTCTTCCAGAAATATCTGAAGAAAAAATTTAAGATTGTTTTAAAAATGTTCTGAAGAAGATTCATGCAAGAAGACTATTTTAGTCTGTCAACTTGAAAGTACAAATTTGAATTTGTCTGTTAAAAACCAGTTGCCTTATTTTATCTTTCCCCCTCATGTACACCTCTTCTCTCCCTCAACACAGCAGTGTTAGAGTTCAAAATATGCCCCAGCTGGTACAGGTAGCGTACATGCTAAGCAGAACTCACCCAGACTGCATGTAGTGCCACCCACCCTGGCTGAATATTGGACAGTAAAAGAGATAAAAGGATGCCGGTGCTGTGAGTAGTTTGAGAAATCAAAAGCTTTGGTACTGCACCTGAAGAACAAGGCCTGCCTCTGAGAATTCTTCCCCTTAGGCAGCATTAGAAGGCCAAATGAACTGTGGCAGGGACATGACAACTCAGAGAACAAATAGCTCCCAGGGAGAGTCCTCACTTCCCATAGGAGAGGAAGCAACCGGAGAGGTTTATTTAAGGTTATTTCCTCTCCCACAATGATATTTTGCACACACAGTAGATGGCGCTGCTTTGTCCATTATTATTATTATTATTATTTTTTTTTTTTATTTATTTATTTATTTATTTTTGTCTTTTTGAGACAGGGTCTCGCTATGCAGTTCAGGCTGGCCTTGAGATCACTTTTGTAGCTCAGGCTGGTCTCGAACTCTCACCGATCCTCCTGCCTCAGCCTCCCAAGTGCTGGGATTACAGGTGTGTGCCACCACGCCCGGCTTGTCCATTATTGATACAAGGATGACTGCCTATGACTGGCTCCACCTCACAGGAGTTGCACTAGCAAGTTAGCCAAGCTGCAGGACTGTACATCTGCTTCTTTAATTCTATCCATGCACACTCATTTAATCGATCTGTTCTATCCTGTCCTGTTCCTTGTCACTGTCTTCACAATGAACCCATTAGTTGTTTTAAAGATAAGGTTAGTGAAATGTTTCAGACGTCGCTTTGAGGCTCTGCTTCGCCATGTGCTGTTCTAGCGTCAAAAGAAGAAATACACTGACTTTGTGTGAGTCTATTATTTTAGACTCCGGTATCACAGGGCCTTCTGGGTTGTAGAATTCATTTTATTCACTACTAGTTCTTTTAAAATCTCATTTCAGATTCTTCCTTCAGCTGGTTGCAGAATAGAGGCAGCAGGCTTAGGAGACGTCTCAGCCAATGGGACATGATGACCAAGAGCAAAGCCATGGCACTGCTGCCTTGGATTTAGAAACACAAACACCGTTTGTTTGGTGTCTCTTTATTGCTGCTGTTAAAGTCAACATCCAGGAAAGGTGGCTTATTTTCCACAGTCTCCACCTGCCTGTATTTACGTCAGTCCTCAGCTTTGTGCCTCTTCATACTACAACTATTTATCCACAGGTAGGATTTCCTTTCCAGGACACAGATTCCTGAAGGACAGAATTTATGTTTCATTGATCTTTTGCCGCCATCATTTGACACAAGCCCTACTGTGTCAGGTAAATTATGAATATATGTCTGTGTGTGTGTGCACGTGTGCGCACACATACATACACAAGACAGAGACTCAAGTCACTGTGGTTTTTTTGTGCAAGACGCCATTGATGGGGTGAGCTAACAGGCCTAGCTGATATTTCCTTGTAGAAAGGAGGTGGCTTCTTCCATGAGACAAGCTACCAAAGGAATCTATCACCAAAATGAAGGCCCAGAGTTAAGCCCCTTAATAATGACTCTTTCACACTGCCACAGACCAAGAAGCACTATGAGGAGAAGGATTTGAGTACTAACTAGAAGCAGCCTGCGCCCTTATTATCCGTAGGAGACCCTGGGAGGCTATAAAATATCCTATCAGACAAAAAATACGTGAACTTGTTAAGCCATTTTAAAATTTAATTCAGATGTCCCTGAGGAATTCATTAACTGTTCACAATGAGAGCGGACACTTGTCACCAGATTTTTCCACATCTGCAGGGTCACCTTTGCTCCCATGCTATGTCCTGCAACTCCTAGTCACTGCAAGGACTTCATCAGTATCTCCAGAAGAGGCGCTGTACCAAACATTTCTTGAAACACATTCTCCTAAAGCCTTTTATTATTTTTTTCATACTTAAACCTGTTTTTATTTTTATCTATTTATTTATTGTACTTTTTCAGACAGGGTTTCACTATGCAGTTCAGGCTGGCCTTTAACTCATATCGTACCCCAGACTGGCCTCAAGCTTGCAGCAATCCTCCTACCTCAGCCACCTCACGAGGGCTAGGCTCATAGGCGTGTGCCATCACACCCACCTGAGCTTTTACAGTTCAGGATGCTGTGCTTCCCATGAATTCAGAGTTTTGTACAAACATCACCAGTTCACACTTAACTCTAAGGCACAGTGGTCTTGATAATAGAGCTCTTGCTGTTATTTCTGTGTTCCTCGATTTTTAATCTCCCTAAATGTGATTTGAGTATGAGTACGGGCAGGAGCTGAAGGGCTGTGTGGAACCCTGCTCTAGTTCAATGGTGTTAAACGGTTGCTGTTGGGTCCAGTTATATTCTACAGCTAGTCATGGGCAGATCAAAACTCCCCAGGCAAGCTATCCTTTCTAGCAAAGAGAAAATTCTGCTGTTAGCTATTGCTGCTTTTCTCTTCCTCTTTTAAACTAATAAGCTGTGTGACCTATACCAGGTGACATGTCTTAAGTTTATGACAGCTATTGTGTTAAGTACAAACCCATATAATGAAAGCAGAAATGTCGACTGAAAACCAAAGGTTTTCTACATACCCAGGCAGATGACTTTTGTCAGATACCCAAACCAATTTTTGAAACTTACCTGATTTCTTGAATAACTTAAAGCAGGAAGACAGAGTGCTTAGCACTTAGGTACTGGATAAACATTTGTCCAAGGATTGCACAATTACTTTAAAAAATCTTCATGTCTGCTAATTAATTTGCATTCAGGTAAGCATCAGACTTTTCAAGGGCATAAATCCATGTGGCTAGTTTTGAAATGTTCTGTGTTATGACCGTGATTACCTTTCCCTAGAAGTATCCGAGGTCAACATGAACGGCTTGAAAGATCAGCAAAGTTCTCTTGAAATTCGCATATGATCTCTATACTGAGCCTGTTCAACAGAATTTCTTGCAATGTCAGAAGAAGAATTTTATATCTGTGCTGTGCAGTACAGGGGCCATTAATCATATGTGGCAACCTAGCGCTTGAAATGTGATTGCTGTAACCAGGGAACTGAATTTCGGTGTATATATTTATATTCTAGAGCAGAATAATTGAACCAAGGCCCATGCATATGCTAGGAAAAGACTCTTCCATAGACCTACACCCCCAAATCTGAACTTAAATGTTATTTAAATTTAAGAAGCCAGTAGGGGCTACCATATCGACAAGCATAATTCTTCAAAAGGATCAGAAAAAGAAAATTTGAAAGGTGGGAAAATATGCTCAAAGGCATTTGGATACATGCTGGTGTTATTTGCGCTCCTCCAGGGACGCTTCATTCATCTTTCGACTCTCTTTACTGTGCTCATCTTTAATTCTGTAGTTTCAAGGATGGTAAGCGCTGCCTCGTCAACCAGTTCTTTGCTCTCGTGATTCTCAGACCTGGCTGTGCCTCAGCTCTACCCTCGAGATTCAATTCAGCAAATCAGGGTGGTGGGGGTGCTGGGCATCTGTGTTTTTTAAGCTGCACAGATGATTCTGATCTGCAGCCAGGCTTGGGAACAACTACTCTACACAGAGACCCAAACCAGCAGCCCTTGGGCCAAATACACCCTCAAAACATATGTTCATCCCACATTGTGTTTTAAAACGTTTTGAGTTAGTTGCCAACTTCCACAAATTGTAATGTTTTTATCCAAAAAGTAGAGACTGCCCTCTTCAGATAAAGCATCTTTGCTTTAATTCAGTACTAGTTATTTGCCCTCATGTGGGCCCCGGCTTCCAACAGGCAGTCAAGGTTGAGATCTCTTTCTTATCCCATACTTAGGCCATACTTGCCAAGTTGGGAAATCATTTATGTCAATGTTCCATTCCCAGGATAGAGTGCCAACTATTCTATTAATAAGGCTGCATATAATCACTTGGCGAGCTCAAGTATATGTAGTAAGTGTATCTACTATCAGCAAAACCCCTAAAGAACATGATAAATATCACAATAGAAAGATGAGCCATGGCCGGAAGAAGTCAAGATGGCAGAACAGGTACAGGCAGCAGTCACAACCTTTCTTGGATTTGGAATTAAGGGAGCTGAGAAATAGCTACCTAGCCAGGAGAAAATGAGAAAGCCCAGAGAATGATGAAAGGGATGATGGGGGAGAAGGGAAGAGAGAGAGAGAGAGAGAGAGAGAGAGAGAGAGAGAGAGAGAGAGAGAGAGAGAGAGAGAGAGAGAGAGAGAGAGAGAGAGAGAGAGAGAGAGAGAGAGAGAGAGAGAGAGAGAGAGAGAGAGAGAGAGAGAATAGTGTTCTAGTTCATCTTGATTGTTGACTTGATTGGATGAACATATTCCTAGAGAGAGGAGGTTGGATCACGACTGCCATACTCACCATTAATTCAGGATGCTTGTACCTGACTGTGCTGTTAGGAGGTGAGCCCCGTTGGAGGTGGGCCAGGAGTGATGTGGCTTTGAAGGATGCACCTTTTGCTGGTGACCTTCCTGTGCTCTGCTTCCCGGCCTCCACGAGCAGCTTTGATCTGCCACGCCCTTCCTCTGTGATGCTCCTGCCCGAGAGCCAGTTTACAATGAACTGAGCCCTCTGAAGAGCGGCTAAGCAACACATTTCTTCCTTCAAAGTGTGTACATTAGGCATTTGGTTCCAGCAACAAGACAGCTGAGTACTAGCCACAGATAAACAGAAAGGCAAGCTGCCATCCACATCACCCGCCTTGGCTCCCAGAGGAGTGAGGACCCGCCTCTACAATCACAGGCAAGTTTGGAGAGGGCCAGAGACCTCAGTGATGAAAACAAGCTGGCAGCTCTGGCCCCAAGAGAATCCACAGTGATTACAAGCTGTAAATCCAGGATGGAGATTGAATCTGAAAGCAACTCCTTCTGTATGGCTAGCTTTGGAGAAGCAATCTATTGCAGTACTTGCTGTTTTGGCTACTTCTCACCTGTTTCTGGGACAGAATACCTAACACCCAGAATTAAGGAAGGAAGGGCTTATTTAGCTCATAGTGTACGACGGTTTCAGTCCATATGTGACTGGTTCCAAGACAGGGGCATAAGGCAAAAGGCACCAGTTCATGGTGGCCAAAAACAACACAAGTAAAAAGGTAGGAGCAACAGCAGCAGCAGTAGCAGAGAGGCAGAAAGCCAGCCTCTCTCCCTTCCTTACACTGCATCGAGGCTTTCCACCCCAAGGTGGGCGTGGCACGCACACCTATTATCCCAGCATTGGATCATGAATTAATCACACTCTCTAGAAGTCTGCCCCCTGACCGCATGAAGCTTTCTGGGGACAGCTAGACATGAGCCATCACGCGTGTCATAGTTTGGAATGGTAAAACCAAAAGCTACTGAGAAAAAAAAAAAAAAAAAAGCTACTGAGAGAAAGAGATTAATTTTTTGAGATTGAACTACTCCAGGGATTAAAAATAAAAAAAATCACAGAACAATCACAGTGACAAAGTCCCTGGGGACACCATGCTTCAGTGACTGAGTGAAATGCAACCACAAGAAACAGTCACAGGAAGGGGAGGTGCAGCCACAGCCCCACGCTGTGGAGGACATCTCTAAGGTCCCTCACTCATGGCTTTACTTAATTATTTAACTGTGGTACTACAGCTCTAACCTAGGGATGCCTACCATTAAGCTACATCCCCAGCTCTATCTTTTTTTTTTTTTTTTCTTTTAATATGTTTTAAGGAAGGGTCTATGCAGTGGTTCTCAATCTGTGGGTCGCGACCCCAGCGGGTGTCGAACGACCAAAACACAGGGGTTGCCTAAAGCCATCGGAAAATACATATTTAAACCCATGCTATGCGATGGTGAAATGTTATTTATTGGAATTAGTAATAAATATTTCTCAACATATTATTTCTTGGTTTGGGGTCACCGCAACATGTATTGCGGGGTCACGGTGTTAGAAAGGTTGAGAACCACTGGTCTATAGGATGCTCAGGGTCTCACTACTAGATTGGACTCATAGTGATCCATGTATTTATAGTCTCCCTAACAGCTGGGATTACAGGTGCACACCACCACACCCAGTCTCAATTACTGTCTCAGTGAGCCCAGAGGGTGGGGCTGGCATGGCAGACCTGGAGACTGTTTGCAGGTACTTTAATCTGCTGAGCTATTTGACTGCCCCCTCCAACTCATTTTTATTTTCAAACAAGGTCTTGCTAAGTTTTCCAGGTGCAACTCAAACTTGGGAGCCTCGTGCTTCAGCCTCTAATGAGTAGCTTTACGAGCGAGCTTTCTTGCTTCTCCTGGTTGGCCTCTTTCAGTACAAACTTCAGTGGCCTATTTGCTTTCTGTATCCACCAGCATGTTTGAGGATATGTATCTGCTTGGGTATCTGCCATGGCTCTTGGTGCACTGAAGGAGGGGACAGTGGAGCGACCGTGTGGCCACACTAACCCACATGCCATAAAGATAGATGGCACTGAGGTTTAGGTCAATGGCACAGAAAATGTATTCATCAAAGTGACTACAGAAGGCCTCTCACATCTTGGGAAGCCTATAGACATTCAGATGCAGGAGACATTAGGCCCTAAAAAAAGAGACAGCCTAAAAAGAACCTGCCAAGGTCACATTACTGTTAAATGTCATGGCTACAGAAAAAGGAAAGAATCTTGAAAGCTACAAGTGAAAAAGATTAAATAACCTGGAAAGGCAAATCTACTTTTAAAAAACCCTAGAGATTTATATGCTTTAAAACCCAAAAGGTACTGATGCAACCACTATGGAAATCAGTGTGGAGATTCCTCAAAAAACTAAGGTTAGAGGTCCCATTTGAATTAGCTATTCCCCTTCTGGGTATCTTCCCAGAAGAATTAAAAAAAAAAAAACCCACCAAATCCATACCACAGCACTATATGTGTACCTGTCTTTATAGCAGTAAAACTTGTAATAGCTAAATTTTGGAATCAACCTAGATGTCCATCAACTGAGGTGTGGATAAGAAGGTGTGGATATTTTTGCACAATGAAGTACTACTCAGTTATGAAGAACAATAAACTGGAGACTTTTATCAGTAAATGGATGTAACTTGAGACCATACTTGTAAGTGAAATAAATCAGACCCATATGTGTCAACATCATATTGTCTCACTACTTTCTCTGTCCCTGTCTCTGTCTCTGTCTCTGTCTCTGTCTCTGTCTCTGTCTCTCTCTCTCTCTCTCTGTCTCTCTCTCTTTGTCTCTCTCTCTCTCTTCAGAACCGGGGATTGAACTCAGGACCTTGCATATACCAGGTAGGCACTTATGCCACTGAGCTGTCTCCCCAGTCCCATATTGTCTGACTAGTATGAGAAACTGAAGAAGAATAGAGGACTCAAAATGCAATAGACAGTGAGAACTTGGAAGAAACTGTTCAAAAGACAAACTGTAATGGGGATAAAAGGGAAAAAGAAAAAATACATATGCATATTCAAGATAATTAAGATAGTTATAGAGATAGCTTCTCTTAGTTCCTTGAAAAAAATGTTTAGTGCTAATATTGTTTAAACAAAGTATCATGCTGTATCTTGTACTCTGAATAACTACCATGAAGACAACAATACACAATGTATCCACTAACCTGTAACTGTCCTACTAACCTGCTTTGAAACTCAGTTTCATTGTCAGTTTATACTTTTTCTCTTTAAATATCTCCAAAGGTCAGAAAGGCATGGAGTGCCATGTCTCTAAGTCTGAAAGAAAAACATTTACCACCTATTTAACTACATATAACAGAGATATCCTTCAAAATCAAGGAGAAACAAAGACTTTTGAAGATAAGAGTAAACTACAGGAATCCACAACCACTGAGCAAGCCGTGCAGAAGATGCTTAAAGGAACTCTGCACACAGGAGAGCAAGAGTAGATGAGCTATTATAATTAGAAAATAATCAAACATTAGAATATCAACAAAATGATGGGAGTTAGTGCACACTTTCTATAGCTCTAAATAAAAATGGTCTTCATTTTCAAATTAAAAGATACAAACTGATAAATTAGTTTTTAAAGAAATACATAACTCTTTGCTGTTTATAAGAAATACACTTCACTAGCAAAGACATACACAGTCTAAGTAAAGGGATAGAAAACAATATTCCCTGCAAATGAAGTCTAAAGGTAAGGAGGAGTAATTATGTGCGTATCAGAAAAAGTACACTTTAAGTCTAGTCAGAAGAGACATAGAAGGCTACTATAGTTGGTAAAGGTACTAATTCACCTAGAAGCTGTAACAATGGTAAATGTATACGTGGTCAGCATGGATAGATGTGCCTAATTTCGTAAAACAAACATTTCTCAACATAAAAGGACACATGTGTCCCAAAACAATAGTACTGACTGACCTCAATACTTCATTCTTACCAATAAATAAATCACCAAGAGAAAAAATTAAAAAAAATCACTGCTATATTATATCATAAATCAAATAAACTTAACAGACATCCACAGAACATTCTACCTAACAACTATACTTTATTTTTCAATTAATTAGTTAATTAATTTTTATATATTTGGTACAAGGTCTCAGTATGCAGCTTGAACTCAGTGATATTCCGGGATGGGATCACAGGCATGCGTTAGCATGCCCAGTGTTGAGAACCCACTCAGCACGCCTGGGGGTGGGGCTGGTGTAGCATGTGATGCCGGGGGTCAGACCTCAGTCCCTGTGCTTATCTAAGTGGGCACTTAATCCACTGAACTATCTTGCTGTATCAAAAAATACTGAATATATGTATATATATATATATATATATATATATATATATATATATATATATATATATTACCAAAATAGATCATATTTTAGGCCATAGAGAATCCTGCCCCTCCCCACCCCCGCCCCCGCGGGACCAGGGATTGAACTCAGGACCTTGTGCTTGCCAGGCAAACACTTATTACACTGAACTGTGAGCTGTCTTCCCAGCCCCTGAGAATGTTTTAATAAGCATAAAAATTGAAATAGTTTCTCACATCATATCAGATAATAATAGAATAAAACTAGAAATCAGTAAAAGAAACTTCAGAAACTACACAGATATGAGAAGATTGAACAATGTGTATCCGTTTCGTTTTGTTTGAGGAAGGGTCTTACTATGTGGTCCAGGCTGGCCTTGAACTTACTGTGTACCCCATGCTGACTTGAAACTCACAGCAATCCTGGCTCAATCTCCTGAGTGCTGGGAATACAGATGTGTGCTATCACACCTGCCTCAATAATACGTTTTTGGCCCATCAGTCATGAAGAAATCAAAGGGAAAAATTTTAAAATTTCAGGAATCAAATGAAAATGGAAACACAGCATACCAGCACTTCTGGGATACAACAAAGATGGTCCAAAGAGAAGTCTCAAATAAATAGCCTAGTGATGTATTTCAAAGTCTTAGAAAAACAGGAAAATCAAATCTAATAGAAGGAAAGAAATAACAATTATGAGACCTAAAATGAAAGAGACAAAGACTAAAAGACTAATACAATGGATTAAATAGTTTTTTCTTTGAAAAGATAAACAAGATTGATAAACCCTTGGCCAAACTAACAAAAATAAATAGCTAAATCAGTACAATTAGAAATGAAGAAGGGGATGTTATAATAAATATGACTGACATATGGAGGATCATTAGCGACTTTAATTTTTATTTTGAGACAGGTCTTGCAATGTAGTTGAGGATGCTATTGACCTTGTCATGTAGCCCAGGATGGCCTCAAACATTAAAAACTCTATAGTTTTTCTCTATACCAATAATGAATTGGCTAAGCAAGAAATCTGAGTAACAATTCCATTCTTATAGCTTAAAACAGTAGTAACAAATTCAAAAACAAAAATCCAAGGAATCAACCTAACCAAGGAGGTAAAGGACTTTTACAGTGGAAATTACACCATTCTGAAGAATAAAAGTGAAGAAGACGTAAAAGATGGAAAAATTCCAGTGCAGTCTCTGTCAAAATTCCAAATACAGAACGCCATGTGTGGTGATACATGCCTGTAATCCCAGCACTTGACAGGTGAGAGAGGAGGATCAGCATGAGTTCGAGGCTAGCCTGGATTACATAGTTGGTTCAAGGCCAGGCTAAGCCACGTAGTGAGGCCTTATCTCTAAAATTAAAAATAAAAAAGTTCCAGGAAGATAGCAGAGCAGTGAACACAGAGAAATGGCCTCTCTCAGATTCGATGTCCAGATGCTGGAATATAGCCATGTGAGAAGAGAACAAGAGGGAAAGCGGGTCTTTATGACCAAGCAAGGATCTCAAAGGCCAGAGAGAGTGGAAGCAGACACTTGAACACACAAGAAGGAGGTGGCAGGCGTGCTTTCTCTTTGAGCCCTGACTCACTGTGTGAGAGCAGATAGAGCCTGCAGGCACACAGTGAATAGTAGTGACCCTGGAGGTCTCCACAGAGGAACAGAACAGCGACCATGTTGCTTCTTGGCTTTTTGGCCAAGATCAAGTGCAGAACAGTGAACACAGCAGACTGCAGGGACTGGTGAGTTATTCAAGTTCAGACATTCCCCAGGAGAGTGCAAGTGGCCAGTGGGAATTTGAAAAATCACCAACTGACTTCAGAACTTAGATCAGAAGCAGGCTGGCTCCACCTAGCAGTGGCCAGTGTCAGGGTGAGGCAGAAGGAAGTTCAAGTGGGCAGAAGATCGTGGAGCCAAGGTCAAACTGAAAGGGGAAACACCGGGGTATTGCAAGCGGAACAAATCAGTTTCCAGCCTCACGGTTGGAAACTTCTGTGAACTTCAGTGGAATTACAGGAACAGGCTTGCTGGGATTATCCACTATCTCATTGCGAATCCATGGCGTGCTTGCCGGGATTAATCAACATGGACTACGCCTAGTCTTCTCATTCCGTCTACCAGTGACACAGGGACACGCTCTGAAGTGTGCCTTTCTTTAAAATGTTAAAATTTTATTTAATTCTGCAAGTATACATGGAATGGAAACATGTCCTATAATTCACATGTAACTGACATATACTCTTAAATTCAAATTTAAAAGTATTCTATATTTTATATTCTAAATAATTATTCAAGTAACTCATAATATTAAAATAAAATATGATATCTGTGTCATGTGTAACTTACCAGATTATGATTATTTATCTCACTCATTTTTTATTCATTTTAAAAATTTCATGAATAAAAAGTAAAACCAAATTCCACCTTGGATGCCCACTTGTGGATTGAGTCTTTGAATTTGGGGAATCTGATTTTTTAAAATCGTTTATATGTTCTAGGTGTAAGTCCTTTGTCTGAGGGACAGTGGGTTAAAAATATTTTTGCCCTCTGTGGACTGTCCATTCATTCTGTTTGTGATCTCTTTGGTGTGCAAAGTGATGAGATCCCAGTTGTTGATTCTTTGAAATATTTTCCATACAGTTTGGGTTTTGTTGATAAACTCTACCTACATCCACCTCTTCAAGACTTCTATCAGATTTCCCTTCTAGTAGCTTTAATATTTCTGTTTTAATATTTAGATCTTTGATCCATCTTGACTTTAGTTTAGTGCATGGTGATAGAGTTGGATCTAGGTTTAGTTCTCAGCATGTAGAAAACCAGTTTTTTGAGAACCATTTGTTAAAAAGGTTATCTTTCTTCCACTGAACATGATTGACCCTTTGTCCAAAATAAGGTGGCTGTGTATGTTTGGAACTGTGCTTGAATCTTCTAATCTCTCTCGTTTATCCTCAGGTCTTATTTTTTTCTTTTAATTTTAATTTTTTTTGCAAGTACCATGCTGATTTTTATAATTTTTTATTTTATTTATTTATTTATTTTTCTTGTTTCTGAACCTTTGTTTGTTTATTCACTCATTTTTATGGCTGGCTCAGCCTGCCCCGATGGCAGGGCTGGCGCAGCATGTAGTGCTGGGGATCGAACCGCGGTCCCTGAAGCCGCCCAAGCTTTCCCAAGCAGGCACTTTAGACCACTGAGCCATCCCGCCAGGCCCCACCATGCTGATTTTTATCGTAGCAACTTTGTAGTAGAATTTCTTGTCTAGGATTGTGATGCCTCCCGCCTTGCCTTCGTTGTCTGGGATTGTCTGTGCTATTCTAGGTCTCTCCTGATGAATTTTAGGAACATTTTCTCTAGCTCTTTGATGTATACTTATGGTATTTTGATTGGGATTGCATGAGATCTGTATAATAGTTTTGAGAATATGGCCATTGTTATGGTTTGTGTCTAGCTGTCCCCCCAAAGCCTCGTGCAGTCATGGGGTGGGGGCTTGTAGAGTTTGAAATTTACTCATGATCCAAGGATGAGTTTATGGGTTTGTGGACTTCTGGGATTATGGCTGTGGTCTGAGGTGGATATCTTGAGGTAGAGAGCCTAAATGCAATATAAGAGAGACAGAGAAACAGACTCTCTCTCTGTTACCACTCTCCGTTGTCATTGTTGCTGCTCTGCCACCATGAACTGCTGGCCTCTGCCATGTGCCAGTCTGCTTTGGAGCCAGATGAATATGAGCTGAAGCCTCCAGTAATTGTGAGCTAAATAAACCTTTCCTTCCTTCATTTTGGGTGTCAGGTGTTTGTCTCAGCAATGAGAAGAGTAACTACGACAGCCATTTTCAAAATATTGGTTCTTCCCATCATGAAAGAGGGATATCTTTCTAAAATTTTCTGTTATCTTTAGTAGAGTATTGTAAACTTCAATATATACATCTTTTATTTCTTTTGTTAGATTGACTCCTAAGTATTTCATTTTTGGGGGATGCTATTGTGAGAGAATATTATTTCTCTAGTTTCTCCCAGTGAGTTTATTATTCATGTACAAGAATCTTATTGATTTTTGAGTGCTGCATTTGTATCCAACTATGCTACTGAGTTTGCTTATTAAATATAGAATTCTTTTGGTGGAATTTTGGGGGTCTTCTATGTAAATTTTAATGTCATGTTTGAATAATAATAATTTAACTTCCACTTTTACTATCTTTCTCCTTTTTATTTTGCTCTCCTGTCTAACTGCTCTGGCTACTGTTTCTAGAACTATATTGAATAGGAGTGGTGACAGTGTACGCCCTTGTCTTGTTCTTGATTTTAGCATAAAGGCTTTCAGTTTTTGTCTACTTAGCAACATGTTGGCTTGTCATAGATGACTTTTATCAGATTGTGATAAATACCATCTATTCTAAACTTCTGTAGGTTTTTATTTTTTTCTATATATATATATATATATATATATATATATATATATATTTAAAGAATATTTATTTATTTATTTATTCTTGTTTCAGAACCTTTGTTTTTTAATTCACTTACTTTTATGGCCGGCTCAGCCCGCCCCGAGGGCAGGGCTGGCGCAGCATGTGGTGCCAGGGATCGAACCACGGTCCCTGAAGCCGCCCAAGCTTTCCCAAGCAGGCGCTTTAGACCACTGAGCCATCCCACCGGGCCCCTCTGTAGGTTTTTATGATGGATAAGTATTATACTTTATTATCAAAAGCTTTTTCTGCATCTATGGAGGTGATCATGCGATTTTTGCCTTTGGTTCTGTTGCTATTGTCTACTGCATTTATTGATCTGCTGATGTTGAACCATCTCTGCATTCCTGGGATGATGCCCTATAGGTCATAGAGTATAATCTTGGTGATTTGCTACATTGTGTTTGCTAGTATGCTATTGAGGATTTTGGCATCACTGTTCATTAGGGAGATAGCCTGTAGTTTTCTTTTTTGACTGTGCCTTTCTCTGGTTTTGATATCAGGGTACTTGCCTCCAGGAATGAACTAGAGAGTATTACTTTCTTTTCATTTTCACTGAAGAGTTTGAGGAATATTGGCACTAAATCTTCTCTAAATTTCTTATAGAACTCAACTGTGAATCTATGAAGACCTGAGCCTTTCTTTGTTGGTAAGTTTTTGGTTCCTTTTTCAGTTTTATTGACTGATGTTGGGTTATTCAGAATTTTTATATCTTCTTGATTTAGCTTTGGTAATTCATATGTATCCAGGAACCTGTCCATTTCTACTGCGTTTTCTATCCTGAGAGTAAAGATTTGAAGTAGGTATTGATAATTTTCTCAATTTCTGTATGATCAGTATTGATTTTGCCCTTTTCATTCCTTATTGCATGAGTTTGAATTTTTTCTTTCCACTTTTTTATAAGATTGGGTGGAGGCTTATCAATTTTATTTGTTCTTTCAAAGAATGACCTCCTTGATTTATTAATTCTTTGTATTTTTAAATATCCATTGCATTAATTTCTGCACTGATCTTTGTAAGTTCCCCCTTTATAGGAGTTTTGGGCTTGACTTAGTTTTTTTCTAGAAGCTTGAGATGCAACATTAAGTTTTTTACTTGTTCTCATTTTGTTTTCCCAATGTGAGAATTCACTACTATAAATTTCCCCACTTAGAACTGATTTCATTGTGTTCCACAGGTTCTGGTAAGTTATACCTGCATTGTTTCATTTAATAGTAGATATTATTTAATTTTTTCTTTAGCATAATCTGTAACACATTGGTTGTTGAGGAAAGTATTATTTACTTTTCATACGTTTGTGGAATTTCTGCTGTTTCTTTTGTCATTAATTTCCAATTGTACTGCATTGTGGTTAGATAATATACATGATGTACTCTCAGTTTCTTTGCATTTACTTAGGCATGTTCTCTGAGTTAGTGTGTGGTTTATTTTAGAGAACATCCATATGGAGCCAAGAAGAATGCGTATTCTGGTGTTGTTAGATGCAGCAATCTGTAAATGCCTACTAAGTCCATTGGTACAGTTTGGCTCGGTTCCAATACTTCTTTGCTGATCTGTTTGTCTAGGTGACAGTGGTGTAATAATATCAGTTACAACTGTGTTATTGCTTATTTGATTTTTCATGTCAATTAACATTTGTCTTATATAGTTATGCGTTCTTATATTTGACGCTTATATTTTTGTGATTGTTACCTCTTCCTCTTGCAGTTTTCCCTTCACAAGTATGTGATGACCTTCTTTATCTCTTTTGATCTTTATTGGTTTGATGGTTACATTTTCTATAAAGAGAATAGCTATCCCTTTTTTTCTGGGTTTCCGTTACATGGAAAAATATTTCCCATCCTTTCATGTTCAGCCTATAAATTTATTTTTGAGTTCAATGTGTCTATTGTATGTAGCGTATTGTTGGATCTTCTTTCTTGATCCATTCTGCCAGTTTGTTTCTATTGATTGGTGAACTGAGGCCATTTACCTTGATGGTTATAATTGAAATGTTTTGGCTTAGCTTTGTCATGTTATTTTCCTATTGTTAGTTCCCTCCTTTCCCTATCTCTTTAATTGCTTGCCATGTCTGATGGTTGATTTCTGTTGTTGTTCTTGGAACTGTGATCATTTTTATCTCTGTCTAGATTATCTTTCAGTGCACTTTATAGGGTTGGTTTGGTGGTGATCAATTTTTTCAGTTGTTTTTCTTTTTGTCATGGAACTATCTTTTTTTCTTGATTAATTTTGAAAGATAATTTTGCAGGGTACATTTGTCTGTGTTGGAAGATGTTTTCTTAACTTGAAATATTTCACTCCAAGCTCTTCTTGACTTGAGGGGCTAAATTGAGTCTTCGGCAATTCTGATGGGCTTTCTTCTACAGGTGTTGTTTCTTTTCTCTAACAGATTTTAAGATTCTCTTCTTAATGTTGAATTTCTGGGATCTTGATTATCAAATTCTTGGAGTTTTATTTTGATCATGGCTAATTGGAGTCCTACATGCTTCACTTATGTGTATGTCACAGGCAGCTGTGATCCTCCTGTCTTCAAGGTCTGAAAGCCTATCTTCAGCTTAATGGAAACAGCTTTGCCAGCTTTCAATGGAATTTTTAATTTCCTGGATATTGGAATAGAAGGTTTGAATCCATTTCACGTGTTCTATTTTTTTCCAATGTTGATCATTCATATTTCCCATCATTCTATGCTTTTCTATTTTTAATTTATATCTATTCTAGATTTGCCGAGCAATTCCTTCATAGTTGTTATGATTTCATTTGTTTACCTGAAAAATTATTTTGGATCTTATTTCCTCTATAGCCTCATAAATTTGTTTCTTTACTTTGTTTGACATACTTTTAGAAATTTCAGGTGTATCCCTTTCATTTTATTCTGTTATTGTTTCCTGAGGTTGTTCCTGGTGGGCTGTAGGTCCAAAGTTATGTTTTGCTTCTACATATAGTAATTTTCTAGTTAAATTTTTAAAATTTTTTTGTGTTGATCCTTGTATTTGTAGTAGGCAGCTTTTATTACTAGTATTAAGGCCTCTCTTGTAAAATTCAGCTCTTCAGGGTTGTTTTCTGTGTGCAGGAGGCTCTTGTTTGCATCTGCCCAAATGGAAGACACTTCCTTCCAATTAATTAAAAGTGGGATGTTGGTATCTGGTTGGCTTACTCCCCAGTCCTGTGGTGCTGGAGTGTGGTGAAGTTATTACTCTAGAGCTTCCTGGTATTGTTATAGAAGTGAGAGCAATAGATTATAACTTATCTGACATTTTAGCTAAAGCAGAATAATTATGAATAACAATTGCATCAAGCACAGATTAGAGACTGGCAAACTGTAGTAACTAATATTTTTTTTTACCTTAAACAATAAGCAAAATCTACACTATATAACAGACCCACTCATAAATTGGGAGCTTGTATGCAAAGTGTTTCCCCTTGGTAAAGTGGTTTTACCTTGTGGTGGGAAAATTTAAGAAAGATGATGGATAAAACAGAGGTAACTGAAAAAGAAAAGTAGAAGTAAGCCTGGAGGACAAAACATGATCATGAAAACTTTGGTAAACTAGGGAAGAGAGCAAAAGATAAAGAATGAAGGAGTAGGCAAGGGACTATCAAGGCTGATCAGAGAAACTGGAAAGACTATTCACTCAGAAATATGATTAAGTCTAGAGAACTAAATTGAGAAAAGGGGGAAAGAAGACAAGTGGATTAGAAGAAAAATGAAGTTAAAAGACAAAAAAAAGAGCAAAAATGAGAAAAGGAAACAAACTAGCAAAGAAAGAAAAATAAAATAAAATAAAGTAAAATTAAATTAAATCAAATTTCTTCAGGCTGGCCAAATAGTACAGCAGATTAAAGCACCTGCTTAGGCAGAGTGTAGCAACCAGGGTTTGATCCCCAGTGTGCCATGCCAGTCCTACTCCAGGGTGCCTGGTAATTGAGTCTAGGCATGGTAGTGTGTACCTGTAATCCAAGCTCTTGGGAGGCTGAATACAGGTGGATCATTACAAGTCTGATCTACATAGTGAGACTCTAGACTCTTTAGACCCTGTACTAAAATACAAATATAAATAATAATAATTAATTAATGAAATTTCTTTTGATGTTCACAGAGAGCCCAAAACTGCTGGATAGCACTGCTAAGCCTTTAGTAGAGTATGTGCTAGATTTGTGGTTGATCTTGGCTCAAGGTATGGGGGTCTGGGGCCATACTGTGCTTTCTGTATGTTCCTTAGTGGTCTCCTGCTCTTTACCCAGTTTCTCTTAATGTCTCTCTCCCATTGCTGTGCTGTTTTTAGGTCTGTTGTTAGTTCTGAGAATTTTGAGCTTCTCCTGGTCCTTCCTCAGCTTTCTGTGTTCCCCTTCCACTGACAAGTATCTGTCCTTTCAGGTCATTCTATGCAGGGTGGGGTGGGTTGCTGTGATACAATCTGGTCCTCTGTTCCTGCTGTTGCTGCCCATGGCTGCTCAGTACCAGTTTACCTGATGGCTCATGTTGTCACTGTTGTGTCACAGTAGTTTACATTATTAATCACACCTGTACATCATATGTGCCCTAGCAGGACATCTTTCTGTATCACTTGCACTGCAGCCAGTCTCTGACAGGTCCTGCTGGATGGAGGGAGAGAGGAGCCAATCTCAGGATCTCTTCCCCTGCTTCACCTGTGTCCAGGGAGTAGAGGAAGGGTGTTCTCCCTCAGGAGGAGCACGTTTTTCTTTTCTTCTCTTTTTTGTTTTTTTCTTGATTGCTTTCATTTTTATGAGTGTGAACATTGTTTCTAGCTTTTTTGTTTTTGTTGTTCTGTTTTTGCTTTTCTTTTTTTCTTTTCTCTTTCCTTTCTGTCTTCTTCCCAGTTTCCCAAAGTTCACAATCTTTCTTTGTCCCTGAACTTTCCTTACTTGTTTTTTGTGTACAGGGTCTTGCTACACAGGTTAGACTTGTAGTGACCCTCCTGTTTTCAACCTCCCAAACACTGGGATTGCAGGCACATGCCACCATGCCCAGTATCAGTCTCTATCTTAGTGCGCCCTGGTTATGCAGCTGGCACAGCACTCTGGGGATCGAACTCCAGTCCCTGTGCCTCACTTTAGTCCACTGAGCTATCTGGCTGGCCCCTGAACCTTGCTTTAAATTTCATTCTCTTCTTCTATTTCTCTACTTCTTCCCCATACCTTTAAATTTTTTTTCCCCTGGGAGTAAAATCCCCAGATTGAGAGCTTATTGACTGTATACATTTTTCTGGACTGTTTTAGATTTTGTCATGTAATCACAAAGCTAGTGCATATGGTTAAATGTAGTAAATGAATAATTATCACATGTTGTCATTTTCTATGCTCTGTTTGATGCTATTGTTATTTTTGATTATGCTATATTATCCAGGGTGAAATAAATTATTCTAATTAGTTATTCTTTCTGTATCCCAAGACTGAGGTTGCCTAAAGGTCAAAAACTACCTACAGACCAGTGCCAAAGAATCAGAGGACAGGCCATGTAGGCAGCAAATTCTCATTCCCAGTAAATCTAAGAGGTAGGTTAGATCTTGCAAACTGACTCAGACCCAAAAGCTGGCTGTATTTGAAGGACATTTTTGAGTAGTCATTTGCAAGAGTTCTAAGTACAATAATAAAGCTACCTGTCTTGAGCAATTTACAAGCATCAAGACAGAAATTAAACTAAAAATGATAAAGTGCTTAAATAAGATGCAGCCTCAGACTTCCTATTCATCAACGGCAAACACATGGGACAGTGAGGTGAAACAATTCAAAAGCCACCAATCTAGACTATCTCAATTCATCTTTTTTCCCCATACTTAGTACCAGGTCTAGAGGGTCTCACTACGCAGATCAGACTCACAGTGATCCTCCTGCCTCAGCCTCCCAAGCACTGGGGTTACAGGTGCCTGCCACCTCACACAGTCTCAAACACCGTCTCAGCATGGAAGGCTGGGATCAAACTCCAGTCGCTGTGCTCTGCCTAAGAAGGCGCTTTAGTCTGCTGAGCTATCTGGCCAGCCCATCCAGACTATCTTAAGTGGTAACAGTGAAAGTAGTAAAGCAGATGAATGAGATTCTAGAAAATATCAAATTGGAAATAATTGGAAGTAATTTCTCAGATAATTACAGAGGTGGTAACCATGTAAAAGACATGTTTAGTGACTCTGGTGCAGATATAGATAGAAAAAGATCTAGGAGCCTAAGAAAATGATGGAAAGTATGAATGTTCAACATAAGAAAATAAATAGAAGGGCCAGTCAGCTAGCTCAGCAGACTAAGGCTCCTGTTTAGGCAGAGTACCTCAGCCAGGGTTCCATCTTGGCCTACCATGCCAGCCCCACCCCCAGGGCACACTGAGATGGTGATTGAGACCGGGCATGGTGGAACACACTTGTAATCCCAGCGCTTGGGAGGCTGAAAACAGCAGAATCACTATGAGTCCAATCTATGTAGTGAGACCTGTACACCCTGCAGACCCTGTACAAAATACATATATTTTTAAAAAGAAAAGAAATAGAATCCATGAGACAGGTGGGTGTGGTGGCTTATGCCTGTAATCCCAGCGCTTGGGAGGCTGAGGCAGGAGGATCAGTGTGAATTTGAAGCCAGCCTAGGCTACAAAAAGTGAGCTTAAGGTCAGCCTGAATTGCATAGCAAGACCCTGTCTCAAAAAGACAAAAATAAATAAATAAATAAATAAATAAATAAATAAATAAATAAATTTAATTATTTAATTAATAGAATTCATGAGACAGAAAAACAGATTTCTTATAAATAACAAAAGACCATGAAAAATTAACCAAACAGCTGTTAGATGATATAAAGAAGAATATTACAAGCTTGATTAGAGTCAGTAAAAAAGCAGGGGAAAGGGCAAATGATTATAAAAACCCTGCTGAGAGTGGACTTGGTGGCACATGTCTATAATCCTACCTCTTGGGAGACTGCGAACAGGTGGATCACTATGAGTCCGATCTAGTAGTGAGACCGTGAACACCCGATAGACCCTCAAAATGAACAAGAAGAGAGAGAAAGAAAAGAAAGAAAGAAAGAAAGAAAGAAAGAAAATGCTTCAAAAGAGCTGGAGACATAGCTTATAGTAAAGTCCCTGGGTTCAATCCCCAGTGCTGTGAAACCAAACAAACTAAATTTAAAAAAAAAAAAAAAAAAAAAACCCTGCTGATACAGAAGTAATGGCAGAAAACCTCTCACTCATGGAAGAGGAATTTGACATACACTTAAATGAGGGATGTAGAACTCCGACTAGCCATTATCAAAAAACCTACACCAAGACATATAAAAAGAGTCTAGAAATTCAAAACATAAGAAAGGAAGAAGTTAAATTATCACTATTTGCAGATTGCATAATATTCTACATAGAAGACCCTAAAACTAAACCAAAGAACTTGTAGATTTAACAGTCAAATTCAGTAGTGTGGCTGGAATAAAGTCAATATTTGAAAATCAATATAATTCCTTACAGCAAACTCACTGAGAAAGAAATTAGTGAAACAATACCTTTCACAATAGCATCACCAAAATTGAAATACCTATGAATCAGTCTAATGAAGGAACTAAGAGACTGTTACATAGAAAATTACAGTACTCTGATAAAGGAGCTTGAAGATGACATCAGAAAATGGAAAGATATCCTTTTTTCTTGAGTAGAAAGAACCAAAATAGCAAAAATGGCATACTTCCAAACTTTTTATACAGATAATGTAACCCCAGTCAAAATACCAATGGCATGTCTCACAGAACTCAATAAAAACAGGCTTTAAATTTATTTGGAACCAGAACAGACCTAGTATAGCAGAAGCAATTCTGGGCAGCAAAGGCAAGTTAGAGGGCATCGTAATCTCTGATTTGAAATTATACTACATAGCTGCTGTGATTAAAAAAAAAAATAAGAAAACAGCATGGTACTGGGGAAAAAACAGGCCTGATGATCAGTGGAAGAGATTAGAAGATGTAGGCACAGCTCAACTGGGGGGTACCTTATCTTTGTTTTTGTCTGTTTTGTGAGACAGGGTCTCACTCGGTAGTTAAGGCTGGCCTTGGATTCACAACAAATCCTTTTGTCTCAGACTTTTGAGTGCTGGTGTTACAGGAATGTACCATAAACCCAGCCACCTTGTATTTGACAAAGGATCAAACAGCTTCACTGGAAGAAAGATAGCTTCTTTAATAAATGATGCTGGAAAAAGTGGCTTAAATTAATACTACACCCATGTTTTCCACCATGCACACTAAACTATATTCAAAATGGATCAAAGATATAAATATTAAAACAAAAATGGTTCAGCTATAAGGAATGATAAACTAGAAGACTTCATATATAAATGGATGTATCTTGAACGTATACTCATAAGTGAAATAAACCAGACCTACATATGCAAATATCGTATAGTCTTCCTAGTGTAAGGACTCAAAAGAAGAAATGAATAAATAAATCTTGTGTGGTACCAGGATTAACCTCAGGACCTTGCATTTTCTGCATTCTCAACTCCTATAATTTTTTTTTTTTAGAAGAGTGACTTCAATACAAAATACATTTGAAAGAATTTTAAAAATAATGTTTATTGAAAGTGTTTATGCTTAATTGTTTGATCAGTCTTACATATCTATGTCTGTTGATCGATACTGATTTGATGATGAAAATATGTAATGCAACCAGTTAAATTTTTCTTGTTTTGAAGTTCTGTACTATATGTACTCTTGTTACTGTTTTGTTTTGTTTTTTTTCTATCTTTGTTTCTGCTATTTTTACTCTTTAAAAAAAAAAAAAAAGACTGTTGAGGAAAAAAAAAAAAAAAACAGAAATGGCAAATCCACTGGAAGAGAAATTAGGTAGGACTCTTGAAGACAATGATGTAAAGACAGAACCCCCACCACACAGAAAATATCACAAAGAATCAATATCTGAGACCTTGTCTTATTAAAAAGCTTTTCCAAGAAAAAGAAACCATCCACAGAGTGAGGAGACAACACATAGTATGGGAAATATTTTTTGCCATCTGTTCCTCAGACAAAGGGACAAATATATAAAGAACTCAAAAACAGATCCCCCAAATTTAAAGACCCAATTTTAAAAATGGGCATCTTAAATGAATAGATGTTTCTCAAATAAAGAAATAGAACCTTCTCAGATAAGAAGTATAAACAGAAAATAAATATATGAAAAAATGTTCAACATCACTAATCACTCAAGAGAAACAAATTAAAACAATACTAAAATTCATCTCATTGGAAAAAGAGTGGCTATTATCAAGAAAGCAACCAAGAGCCAGTGTGATAGCTCAGCTGTCTAAAGAATCCGTTGAGGCAAGCCTAGACAAGCATGCAGGGACTGTGATTTGATCCCTGGCATCACATGCCATGCCAGCCCTGACCTCAAGGTTGACTGAACCAGCCACCAAAAATAAAAACAAAGCAAACAGACAACCACGTCTCTTCACTATGTGTGTGAGTGCAACCATTGTGGAAACCATGTAGAAATTCTTCAAAAAGCTATGATTAGAAATCACATTTGAGGCCCGGCGGGATGGCTCAGTGGTCTAAAGTGCCTGCTTGGGGAAGCTTGGGCGGCTTCAGGGACCGTGGTTCGATCCCCAGAACCACATGCTGCGCCAGCCCTGCCCTCGGGGCGGGCTGAGCCGGCCATAAAAATGAGTGAATAAACAAAGGTTCTGAAACAAGAATAAAAATAATAAATAAATAAATAAATAAATAAATAAAATTAAAAAAAAAAAGAGATTACATTTGATGCAACTGTTACCCTTCTGGGTATCTTCCTAAAAGAATGAAAAACATCACGCCACAGTGACATACGCACACCCATGTTTATAGCAGCACAGTTTGTAATAACTAAATTTTAGCAACAGTCCAAATGTCCATCAACTGATGAACAGATAAAAAAATTTAGGCTCCCTCTTTCAGACAGGAGCTTTATTTCCCTCAATAAATATGTTCTGCCCATTACCTCCATCTGTTCTTAAAATTCATTCTTCAGTTTTAGAGAACATGAACTTATCCTAGGTACTTTTCAGGTCTGGAATTTCAGTCTTCCTATATCATGTGGAGATCATTCATCTGAGATCAGTTTTTACACTGCATCATTTGGAGTTTCCCACTGAGATCACTGGACAGAGGAGAATCCATCTGCTCTGGAGAGACTACTCAGGGGACACCTGGGTGGAGGAGTCAATTAGAAAGAAGGTGGGAATGCCCAAAAAGCCTATACCATGTGTAAATCAGCACTGAATCTGTAAGTGTCCATCAGGACTTCCTGGTGCCCAGAAAACCCTAACAGCAGTGACATTCTGGTGTCTGTAGTAACCAAAACAAGCCTCCACTTCCTGCATTGTGTGCGCTGGATTTTACAAAGCTATTCACACACAGGAGCCCCAATACACCTGTAGGACGCCGGCTTAGTTACTTTTTACTTGTTGCTGGGACAAATACCCAACACCCAAGATGAAGGAAGAAAAGGTTTATTTAGCTCACAGTTACTGGAGATTTCAGTCCATACTTTGCTGTATCCAAGATAGAGAGGCACATGGCAGAGAGCAGCAGTTCATAGCAGTGGAACAGCAACAAAATGGTGACAGAGGCAGCCAACCAATCAGGGCAGCAGAGCAACAGCGCTAGTCTGTCTCTCTGTCTCTCTTTATATTACATTCAGGCTCTCTGCCTCAGCCTATCCAGCTTAGGCCACACCATAACCCCAGTCGTACTCAGTCTGATAACCCATCAGTACTAAAACACATAATCTCAATGTATCATGAATCAAGTAATTCCAGCAGTACTCAGACCCATAATTCCATCAGTACTAAAACACATAATCCCAGGAGATCATGAGTCAAGTCTCAAATGCTAGAAGTCCCCACCTCATGATTGCATGAGGCTTTAAGGGGACAACTAGACATAAACCATAACAGATGCTCAGCACAACCCTATCCTAAAGGAGACAGTCTGCCCTGCTCTTCCCTATCCTCTCTGGACTTGGCCCAAGCCAAGAGTGTATGGGTGAGATCTGCTCTGAGTCCGCCATATCTCCCCCAGACCCAACCCAGCCCCGGCAAGTAAGTGGGGTTCAATCTAACAGGCTCTAGCAGCAAGAAGCAGAACACAGCAGCAGCAGCACCCAATCTAGGCACATCTGGCTGAGTTCAAACTTTGTAGATCCAGACCCACTAAGCTGAAACACTTTGCTGGACTCAGATTCTGGAGAATGTCTTCTCTCTTCTTCTCTTGATCTACAGAGGGGCCAACAGGTAACCAGGTGAAATAATCAACCTGGAAGACCGCAGTTACATCAAGCGGAGGTGATTGGACAGAAAATTTAGGGAAACTAAATTAAATACAAATTCCTAGTTTAATATCTGCTTAGGTGCACAGACATAATGTCTGCTCTTACTGTGTGAAGCATAAACCTGTCAGATATAAAACTTTGGAAAATGCTAAATATCACTATCCATTATTAGTGTTCCCTACTGTAGATCTGTAAATACAAAACTATAACTGCCTTAACTATATAATCTCTCTTCAGTAAGAACTTTGACAGGTGATGAGGGTATAATGCACCAAAGGTCAAAGGACAATGCTATACAAAGTGACAAGAAAAAGGAGCAAAATGCAATCTCAGGCCCCTGGGCCCACCCAAAACAAATGCAGGAGACATGAGCATAGCAGAAAATGGGAATCACACAGGTGAAATCTCTGAATTAATAGTGTCTAAAGTAAAGAAACAAATACAGAAAGGTATAGAAGAAATAAGATCAGAAACAAACTCGGAAGTAAAAAAAGAAATCACTGAATTAATAGCATCTGAAATAAACAACAAAGGTAGAGAGGAAAGAGGAAATCAGATAGGAAACAAACTTAAAAGAAGTAAAAAAAAAAAAAGAAGAAAGGATAACTATAATGAAAGAATTAACAACTGCTTCTAAAAAATACCCTGACAAAAAATTAGAAGAGATTAGAAAAATAATGGATTCCTTGAATGAACAATATAGGAAAGAAATAGATCACATGAAACAGACTCAAAGAGATACACAGGAACTTAAAACCTCAATCACAAGCTGGAAAAGCTGTCTGAATGAAAGTGAAGATAGAGTTTCAGATCTTAAAGACACTGTTGCAGCTAGTGAAAAGGTAAGAAGGAATTTACTAAAAACAACTAGGATGCAGGAAAAAAAATTCAACATCTATAAGATGACACAAAGATGAATAATGTGAGACTAATAAGTATCAACAGGAAAGAAGGAGTCAATACAAATGATATAAAAAGAATATGGGCAGAGATAATAGCAGAAAACTTCCCAAATACAGGAAAACATTCTGGCATTCAATAGCTAAAGCATATAGAACTTCAAATGACATCAACCCAATTAAAACCATATGCAGACATATAATAGTCAAGATCTCAGAAATCTAGCACAAGAACAATATACTGAAAGCAACTAAGGAAAGAAACAGATCACATTTAAAGGAAAACTCATCAGAATCATGGAAGATTTCTCTTCACAAGCTATAAAGTCAAGAAGAGCATGGAGCAGAGTACTTCAAGTCCTCCATGAGAACAAATTCCAGCCCAGACTGCTATACAAAACTCTCTTTCAAGTATGACGGAGAAGTGAAATATTTCCATGACAAAGAAGAACTTAAGAGGATTTGACTGACCTTGGGAGATATGAAAGTGACATGTTTTATTATACAGATCTTGCTTTAACTTACCCTTAACCATGCAGCAGAAAAGCTTATCCACGAGGCATAAAACAAAGCTAGATTAGTATGCTGAGCTACAAAAGGCTTAAATCAACAGCTTCCAACATTGCCACTTTTGCCAGTAACCCACTGTGATTATGGAACACTGGATTACGTATACAACTACTTTCTCTTTGTTCAATGAGAAGAAATTTTTTGTACCAACAATGATCAGAAAAATTATCATGTCTCCATGCTGTGCTCTATATAACTACTATGACGACAATGATATGCATTATATCAATTATTGGGAAGGTGCTATTAACATGTTTTGAAACTGTCACATTGTTATTTCTTATTAAAAGTAATAAAAGGTAAAAAAAGAAAAACTAAAGAATTTCATGATGACAAAGACAACCCAACACAGAATATTAAAAGATATTGTAGAGAGAGACCAAAATGAGTAGAACTCCATGAATCAGAACCCAAAGAATCCACCAAATAGGGCGAACAATTAAACACAGAAGAAAAGGGCATAAACAACAGCAGATAAACAACATGTCAAGCATAAGTCAACACATCTCAATTGTAACTATCAATATAACTGGACTTAATTCACCAATTAAAAGAAATAGACTGGCACAGTGGATTAGAAAGCAAAATCCAACAATATCTGTATACAAGAAACACACTTAACTCATAAAGAACATCATAGGCTGAAAGTCAAAGGTTGGAAAACAGTACTACATGACCCAGCACCTCAGAAAAAAAAAAAGCGGGGGGCAGCAATCCTACTCTCAGACAGTCTTAACCTCAAACCAAGAATGATCAAATGAAATGGAGAAGGCCATTACATACTGATTAGGGGAAAAATTCAAGAGGAAGAGGTAACACACATAAATATGTATGCATCCAATGCAGAAGCACCCAGCTATATAAGACAAATCTTTTTTTTTAAACTTTATTTATTTATGTTATGGCCAGCTCAGCCTGTCCTAGGGGTAGGGCTGGCACAGCATGTGGTGCTCGGAATTGAACCGCAGTCCCTATGGTGGGCTTAAGTTTGCCTAAGCAGGAGCTTTAGACTGGTGAGCTATCTTGCCAGCCTGACAAATCTTAATGAACATGAAAAATCTAATATTCAATATCACAAGGTTAACAGGACCCCTTAACACCCCCTTATCCCAAAGAGATAGGTCAAGCAGACAAATAATTAGCAAAGAAGTAGCAGAACTGAATGAAAACTTGGAACAAATAGACTTAGCGGACATATACAGAACATTCCACCCAACCACTTCTGAATACAGCTGCACATTTTTTCAGCTGCACATGGGACATTTTCTAAAATAGACCACAAACTGGCTCAAAGGTCATGCCTAAGTATATGCAAGACAATAGAAAATATCACATGTGTATTATCTGATCACAGTACAATGAAACTGGAAATAAATGACAAAAGACAACACAAAAACTCCATAAACACATGGAAATTGAACAGCACCCTCCTCAGCAATGAATGGGCTACAGATAAAATTAAACAAGAAATGAAACAATACCTACAATTAAAAAAAATTCAAACACAACTTATCAGAATTTATGGGATGCAATAAAAGCAGTTCTTAGTGGGAAATTTATATCTCTGAACTCACACATCAAGAAAATAGAATGGGAACAAAGAAATACTCTAATGCTATTCCTCCATTGTCTAGAAAAGGAAGAGCAAAACAAACTGAAAGCCCAAAGACAGGAGGAAATTATAAAGATTAGAGCAGAAGTTAACTCTATTGAGACAAAGAAAACAATACAAAGAATTAATGAATCAAAAGCTGTTTTTTTGAAAGATTAAATAAAATTGATAAGATCCTAGATAAACTCATCAAAAAGAGGAAAGAAAAAACTGAAATTGAAGCAATAAGGAATGAAAAGGGTGAAATTGTCATAGACCCAGTGGAGATCCAGAAGATCACTAATAGCTACTTTGAATTCTCTACTCTCACAGAATTGAAGACACAGAAAAATGGGCAGATTCCTAGAAAGGTACAATTTACCAAAACATAATCAAGAAGATGTAATAACTCTTAATAACCCAACAACAGCCAATGAAATACAAAATGTAATAAAAAACCCTATTGATAGAAAAATCCAGGTTCTGATGGATTCATTGCTGAATTGTACAAGAAATTTGTAGAAGATATTATCCAATACTTATTAAACTCTTCGATGAAATTGAAAAGGAAAGAATCCTCCCAAAATCATTCCTAGAGGCAAGTATTATACTGATACCAAAACTAGAGAAAGATGTAACTAAAAAAGAGAAATATAGGCTAATCTCATGAACATAAATGCAAAAATCCTCAATAAAATCCTTGCCACTAGAATACAGCAAACCATTAAGAAGATTATACATCATGACCAGGTAGGATTCATCCCAGGAATGCAAGGATAGTTCAATATACACAAATTTATAAATGTAATACACTATATCAATAGAGCCAAATCCAAAAACCACATGATCATCTCAACTGATGCAGAAAGGCTTTTGACAAAGTCCAACACTCATTCACGTTCAAAGTCCTACAGCAAATTGGGACAGAGGGCCTCTACCTCAATCTGATAAAAGCCATCTATGACAATACAAGAGCTAACATAATTCAATTTTTCTGGGGAAAAATTAAAGTCTTTTGTTCTCAGATCTGGCACGAGATAAGGATGTCCTCTATCACCATTCCTATTCAATATAGTTCTGGAATCATTAGCTGCAGCCATTAGACAAGAGAGAGAAATAAAAAAGAATAAGAATAGGTAAAAAAGAAGTTAAAGTATCATTATTTGAAGATGACATGATATTCTACTTGGAAGACCCAAAAACTCCACCAAATTACAAGGTATCATAAAAGGAAATACTTAGGAATTAATTTAACTAAAGAAGTAAAAGATCTATTGAATGAAAAACTACAGTGCTCTGAAAAAAAAAAAGATCATAGAAGATTTCAGAAAATGGAAAAATATTCCCTGTTCCTGGATAAGAAGAACTAACATTGTGAAGATGGTCACACTCCCAAAATTCTTACACAGACTTAATGCAACCCTATCAAAATGAGATCAACATACCTGACAGACCTGGAGAAATCATTCCTAAAATTTATTTGGAACCATAAAAGACCTAGAATAACAAAGACAATCCTGGGCAACAAGGATAAGACAGGAGGCATTACAATTCCTGACTTAAAATTATACTGTAAAGCTACCGTGATAAAAGCCAGCATGGTATTGGCCAAAAAATATACCTGAAGATCAATGGAATAGATTAGAAGAGGCAGAAGCAAATACAAACACACTCATCCACCTTATCTTTGGCAAAGGGGCCAAACATGTCTACTGGAAGAAAGACAGCCTCTTTAACAAATGGTGCTGGAAAAACTGGATCTCTACCTGCCGAACATTAAAACCCGCCCCCAGGTCCTATGCCTGTACTCCCACTGCTGGAGAGCCTGAAAGCAGGATTGACATAGTAAGACTCCACAACACCCAAATACATAAAAAATTAATAGGCTTTAATAGGTATGTACATTATTTTAAAATAGTATGTCATAATCCAGCATTGTAGGAACAATCCTACTAGGGATAAATCTTTATATTACAATAATTATTTTTTTCTCTTTTTATTCTTATTTACTTTTATTTTTAAATTTATTTATTTATTTATTTATGGTACCAGGGATTGAACTCAGGACCCTGTAAGTGCTTATTCTACTGAGTTATATCCCTGGCCCCTCCTTTTACTTTTAGACATACCTAATTCTCAGCCTAAAATACCGTAATGCCAACCAATAAGAATGCCATGGAAGGTAACTTTGCCACATGTTTCCTTTATATTCAGGGCAAAATAGTTATTAACTCTCTGTTCTCTCACCTATGGTTTCCTTGAAATACTTTTCTATTCATCTGTGGCTCTTTTTTTTATATTAGATAAAGGGTCTCGCTATGCAGTTCAGACTCATAGTGACCCTCTTGTCTCAGCCTCCCCACTGCTGGGATTATAGGCGTGTGCCACCCCATCATGTCAGGGGCTGCTTGGCACTCCTGGGCTTCCTGGGCCAGCATGGCATGGTACCAGGAATAGAACTTGGGTCCTTGTGCTCGCCAGGCAGGTCCTTAGACCACTGAGCTATCTCCTCAGCCCCTCCTATGTGCTTCTTAACATTATAAACAGTTGTTTATCTTTTCTCCCTTGAAACTCTTCTGTCACGCAAGCTAAAGAATGAAGAGCATGTAACCTAAGGTGATGGAATAAACAATAGAAAGCTCATCCATTGAAAACTACATAGAGGAGGAGTCATTTGGAGGCAGAGAAAGGCACAGCTTTTGAGCATTTATCGCAATAGTAGACTTCTCAGAAAAATATTTGCACACCAAACGCTTGCCATCAATTCTAGAAGTCTCACAGCCCAGTGAATCCCATCTGCTGATTACTGCTGAAAGAAGCCATAGCCTGAAATAAGATGCAGCATGTAATAATTATTGATATGTGTATCAGTTACTTTTTACTCGTTGCTGGGACAAATACCCGACACTCAAAATGAAGGAAGGAAAGGTTTATTTAGCTCACAGTTCGTGGAGGTTTCAGTCCATATTTGGCTGGCCCAAGGCTGAGTGGAACAGAACAGAGAGCATCCAGTTCATGGTGGCGGAACAGCAACAAAATGGCGGCAGAGGTAGCCAACCAAACAGGGCAGCAGAGCAACAGCAACAGCCCGAGTCTGTCTCTCTGTCTCTCTTTACATTACATTCAGGCTCTCCGCCTTAGCCCCCGCCTTAGGCTACACCCATAATCCCAGAAGTACTACAACCCATAATCCCAGGGATCATGGATCAAGTCTCAAACTCTAGAAGTCTGCGTGCAATGACTACATGAGGCTTTGGGGGCACAACTAGACATAAACCATACCATTCCGCCCCTGGACCCCCAAAGTCTCATACATATCCCTTTTTACAAAAGACATTTTAGTCCATCTGGAAGAGTTTCCAAAGTCCCAATAGTTTCAGCATTGCTGAAAAGTCCAAATCCCAAGTTTCCTCGAAGATCCAAGGCAAACTCTCAACTGTGAGCCCCTGTACAATAGAAGAGTTAAAGATATCCAACATTCAAAGGCATAAGATAAACATTACAACTCCAAAAGTTGCAAACAAGAGGGTAATACAAAACATTGGGACCAACACATGTCCAGAATCCAGCAGGGTAAACATTAAATCCCATAGTTCCAACTGGAGAGTCCGAAGCAGTCTGCACTGAGTTGTGAGCATCATGCAACTCTGCTCCTACAGCACTCTTGGTGATAATTCCCATGGCTTCTCTCTTAGGCTGGCTTTGCTCCCTCTTAGCACGATCCACATTCCTGGCTTTTCCAAACTTCTGGGGTTTCCACTGAATTGGCTTCTCACTCTCTGCTTCACACACTGCCCTCTCAAGAGCACACTGCCTGGCCTCCCAGGCCTTCTTCTGAAATTGAGGTGAAAGCCTTCTTAAACTAACAGCTCTTGCATTCTGAATGCACCTAAAACCAATGCCACGTGGATGATGCCAGGGTCTGCTGCCAGCTGCAGCAATAGCCAGGCTGCCTTCTCTCTTGCTTGTAGGGGTGGAGTGCATGGATTGGTGAACACTCTGACCTTGATTCCTAGGAACAAATTCTCCATGCCGGCGCCATTTTGGAACCTGGTTTGGCCGCTGCCACCATTCTGGTACTTGGGTCTCTGTGGCCTTCTTCTCAAGGCAAAGACTCTCTCCTTTGCAATTTTGGGGCTGCAAAGCACAGAGAGCTGCCACCTCTTGTGATGCCCTCAGGCCATCTTTTCGATTTGCTGGTTCCTTCCCAGCAATGGAGATCCTCTCAGCTCCATCTTTACAGTCCACAGTTCTCCTGGTGTTTCCTTTCTGGCCAAACTCACATTTTAAATCATCCTGCTTGGCTCTTTTCTCTTGATTTTCAACATAAATCTGGCTAAAAGCCACCAATAACAACCATGCCACCGCCCCAATGGTTCGCTGCTTTGAAATGTCTCTTGAAAGATTAATCAGTCCACCATGCTTAATCTCAGTCTTAGGCAAAGTCTCTGGGCACGAGCAAAATTCTGACTGACTTTCAGCCAATCCATAGCACAAATCATGTGGAGTCCAATGACCGATGCTGTCCTTTTTTCCAGCAGAAACCTCCTCAGCTTGGTCTTTATAGGCAGGCCTTCTGTCAGTCCTCCGGTCTAAGCTTTGACCAGAATCGCCCAAGCTGAATAGCCGAAGCCATTCCAGTACTTTGTTTTTAGCCGACATCTCTGAACCTGTCCTATCTCTTCCCGTAAGCCATTCCCAAAAGCTTGTAATCCACATTGTCAGGTATAGTCGCAGCAATGATACCACTTCTCTGGTACCAAATTCTGTCTTAGTTACTTTTTGCTCGTTGCTGGAACAAATACCCGACAGTCAAAATGAAGGAAGGAACGGTTTATTTAGCTCACAGCTCGTGGAGGTTTCAGTCCATATTCGGCTGGCCCAAGGCTAAGTGGAACAGAACAGAGAGCATCCAGTTCATGGCGGCAGAACAGCAACAAAATGGCGGCAGAGGTAGCCAAACAAACGCGGCAGCAGAGCAACAGCAATAGCACGAGTCTGTCTCTCTGTCTCTCTTTATATTACATTCAGGCTTTCCGCCTTAGTTCCCGCCTTAGGCTACACCCATAATCCCATCAGTACTACAACCCATAATCCCAGGGATCATGGATCAAGTCTCAAACTCTAGAAGTCTGCGTGCAATGACTACATGAGGCTTTGCGGGGACAACTAGACATAAACCATAACAATATGGGATACAGAGCACCAAAATATCAGCCTCGGCTCTGGAGACCGGGACACATTTTATGGGCAAAATACTGTAGTAAGGCTTTTATATTAACAAAAGGAGAGAGGATCCTGGGAAAGCGTTAGAACTGAAGGAAAAAGCAGGAGTAAGTTGTCTTGCTTCCAGGACCATGTTAAGCTACATCTAGAACTTACCATTGAAGGCACAGTGGATTTTTCAGCATACACTGAGTAAACCTGTTATATCTGAACTCTTAAGCAAATTCATAGAGACATCTATGACAGGGCTGAGACATTTTCTGAAATCTCATTCATTGTAAGCAGTTGCTCGCTGCCCAAGCCTGGTCAGTTCTAATACTTCAGAGTTGGCCGTCCTGCTCCTGTGTTTCACTCTGTTTTGTTTTGTCTTTCCCAAGAGGAAACTCATTCCACCACTGGGGCGATAAATTGGGAGTTACTTTAAAGTATAAAACATGCAATATGAAATCATCTTATTTTATAATTCCAAGTGCATTTTCATTCTCTTCTATTTCTACACATGCAAAGTATTGAAAATAAAATGATTTCTTTTTCATAGCATAGCTCTCTTTTTGGGGGGGGGGGCTGGCTCAGCCTGCCCTGGGGGTGGGGCTGGCACAGCATGTGGTGCCCGGGATCAAACTGTGGTCCCTGCAGTTGCCTAAGCTTTCCTCAGCAGGTGCTTTAGGCCACTGAACCATCTTGCCAGCCCTCATGACATAGCTTTTGACGCTCTACTTCAACCACTTTTAATCACTCACAGTGTTTAGACTCTTCACATGTCACTTTGTTTCCAAGTAATATAGCAGACATTACTTGTCTTTTTCTTCTTATTTTCTTTTGAAGTTAATTTTTCCAGGGTCTTTACACTGAGCTTCATCCTTAGCTCTATTGTTTGTTTGTTTGGTGCATATTTAATTATTTAATCATTTATTTATTTATTTTTATTGCAGTACTGGGGATTGACCTCAGCACCTTGTGCTTGCCAGGCTGTTGCTTTCTTGTGCGACAGAGTCTCTCTATGTAGCTGAGGTTTGCTTGCCCTGAGCCCACTATGTAATCCAGGCTATATACTCAAAAGAAATTCTCTTGTCTCAGCCTCCTGAGTACTGGGATTACAGGCAGGTACCGCCATGCCCAGCCCTTAGCCCTTTATGAAAGAAATATTTTTAGCATTTTGACACACAGTCTTTCTAAATTACTAAATTGGCCATGCTGAGCTGAAGTTGTGATCCTTCTACCTTAGCCTTGCAGAAGAGCTGCGATTGCAGGCGCGCGCCACCATATCTGATATGACAGACACTTCATAAAGTCTTCAGATACTGATTGGTCTCCTTTTGCACCGTGGAACCTTGCACAGCCCTGCGGGAGCACCAGGGAGGCTGCTGCTGTGGACTGCGTGCCCAGACCCCCTTGACAGGTGGGTTGCAGTAGCGGATGGAAAGATACAAAGCCTGCCAGGAGACTAACAGAGGAGAGAAACGCACTACATTGGGTCACTGCCTTTTGCCCTTCTCTGTCTGGCCGAGTAACCGACGGTAGCTGTACTCCTCCGCAGGAACGGATTATGCTGGTTGGACCCTGCTCTCTCTATGGGTTCAGATTTTCCTGAGCTCTAGAACTTCTTTCCTCCTCTTGGTCCTCTTTGCCCTTGGTATACTAAAGGCTCCCTCTGCTGCCAGCCGCCGAGCTCCTCAAACCCTTTGTTCCCTATCCGCAGCTCTGAAGGAAATAACGGTAACTTCCTGATACGACGGCCATGGACAGGTTTCACCTTCTTTTCAAGCAAGCGAGGCTTATAAAACAGAAAAAAGGAAAGGAGAGAGTGCTTACAAAAACAGAAACACTACTTTTTAAAAAAATTCGGTTGTATCTTAGTGTATTAGTTACTTTTTGCTCGTTGCTCGGACAAATACCCGACACTCGAAAGGAAGGAAGGAAAGGTTTATTTAGCTCACAGTTCGTGGAGGTTTCAGTCCATATTCGGTTGGCCCAAGGCTGAGTGGAGCAGGGCGGAGAGCATCCAGTTCATGGCGGCAGAACAGCAGCAAAATGAGGGCAGAGGCAGCCAACCAAACAGGGCAGCAGAGCAGCAGCACCAGCTCGAGCTCCAGTCTATCTCTCTGTCTCTCTTTATATGACATTCAGGCTCTCCGCCTTAGCTCCCGCCCTAGGCTACACCCATAATCCCAGAAGTACTTCCACCCATAATCCCATCAGTACTAAAATCTATAATCCCAGGGATCATGGATCAAGTCTCAAACTCTAGAAGTCCCCACCCAGTGACTCCATGAGGCTTTGGGGGGACAACTAGACATAAACCATAACATTCCACCCCTGGACCCCCAAAGTCTCATACATATCCTTTTTTACAAAAGACATTTTAGTCTATCTGGAAGAGTTGCCAAAGTCCCAATAGTTTCAGCATTGCTGAAAAGTCCAAATCCCACGTTTCCTCGAAGAGCCAAGGCAAATTTTCATCTGTGAGCCCCTGTACAATAGAAGAGTCAAACATATCCAACATTCAAAGGCATAAGATAAACATTACAATTCCAAAAGTTGCAAACAACAGGGTAATACAAAACATTGGGACCAATACATGTCCAGAATCCAGCAGGGTAAACATTAAATCCCGTAGTTCCAACTGGAGAATCCAAAGCAGTCTGCACTGAGTTGTGAGCATCATGCAACTCTGCTCCTACAGCACTCTTGGTGATAATTCCCATGGCTTCTCTCTTAGGCTGGCTTTGGTCCCTCTTAGCACGATCCACATTCTTGGCTTTTCCAAACTTCTGGGGTTTCCACTGAATTGGCTTCTCACTCTCTTCTTCACACACTGCCCTCTCAGGAGCACACTGCCTGGCCTCCCAGGCCTTCTTCTGAAATCGAGGTGGAAGCCTTCTTAAACTAACAGCTCTTGCATTTTGAATGCACCTAAAACCAATGCCACGTGGATGATGCCAGGGTCTGCCGCCAGCTGGAGCAGTAGCCAGGCTACCTTCTCTCTTGCTTGTAGGGGTGGAGTGCCTCGACTGATGAACACTCTGACCTTGATTCCTAGGAACAAATTCTCCATGCCGGCGCCATTTTGGAACCTGGTTTGGCCGCTGCCGCCATTCTGGTACTTGGGTCTCTGTGGCCTTCTTCTCAAGGCAAAGCCTCTCTCCTTTGCAATTCTGGGGCTG
>PVJA010008026.1:0-45457 GCA_004027025.1 Myocastor coypus
TACTCACTATGTTATGAAGCTTGCCCGGCATCCACGGCAGGATGGTGCCTGAGTCCTCAGCCTTATGGCCTCCATTCCTCTAAGCTCTAAGCCCCCCTTCCCCCATGGAAAGCCCAAAGGGGCCCTTCCTCTGTCAACAAGTGAGGCTGGTCCCATTCCGGTGCCCAAACAGAGGCCTGAGTCATCCTGTGTTCTTCATTTATTTTCCTTCCTACATCCAGGCAGTCATTAAATTTTATTGATGCTGTCTCCTGAGATAGATTCACATCTTTTGAATTGTATCTCTTTTGAATTGTATTCTCAATGACACTACTTAGCCTCACCGGTAGGACGGTCACAGTTTCTAACCCAACTTCCACTCACCAGTTTCTTTTCTCTCCTATCTTTTCTGCTCTGCTGGCAGGTTTAGGCACAAAGAACTAAGGGATCCTTCAGAAACAGGCTTATGCTAAGGATCCGCTGTAGCTCAGCAGGAGAACGCTTGCCGGGCATGTGCAAGGCCCTAGGTTCATCCCCAGCACCACTACCAGAGTGCCACAAGAAGCAAGGCAGTGAAGAAGGGCAAGGGGGAGGGAGGGAGGGAGAGAGGGAGGGGCTATGGAAGAGAGGGAAGGAAAGAAAGAAGAAAGAGAAGGGGAAGAAGGCTAAAGAGATCCCTGCAGCTGTCTTAGAGTCACCAAGCCACCAGGCAGATCAGCCTATTTAAGGTTCTGAGAACTTCTGCTATAAAAACATTTCCCAAGCCTCTTTGAGGATAAAATTCATTTACAGGGCACATTTCTTAACATCTTGTAGAACACCATGTGCTATTTTAGAACACAAAAGTGATCCTTTTACTTCTCGGTTTGAAAATAAGACAGAAGAGGAGCTAAACACTATCCTCCCAGCACTTCGTAATCCTTGGAGATTCCTCATCAAGAATGTCCAGTTCGTTACCAAGACCCTACTGTGTGCTATGTGCTACTTGGCCGTCACCTCTGATCCTCCTGGCAAGGATACAGGTATGCCGGGTCCCCATGGGATGAGGCCGAAACCCAGATGGGTGAAGCCATTAGGCCCACGGTCACAGAGCCTTGGAAAGGGTGCAGCAGCACCTTGCAGGAAGCCCAGGGGGGCTCTACAAGCAGGTGGCACAGCCTGCAAAACCATTCCAGCAGGGGGTGCACACCCGGAAAGCAGGCTGGTGCTGCAGGTGACAAGGGACAGTCCATCTGCAGGAGGCAGCAACAGCAGGCGCTCCAGGTTTGGATTTAAGGCCCTTCCTCTTGCCCTCCACCGCTATCCTGCACCCTTTCTCAGGAGCTCAGTAACCGTTTTTCCTGGCCCTCACCCCCCTGTCCTTCCAGGAGGCCTGTGGTAAGCTCACCCCGAAACACTTGCCAGGCATCGTGCAGCTCTAGGACGTCTCTCACTGGTCCTGCGTTGTTCCCCGGTGCCTGGCCAAGTCCAAGTCTGCTGGCCCGGCGTTCAAGGCCCCCACTGTCTGCTGTCACGTTCCATGCCGACTTCACCTCAGACCCTTTGCTAGCATGACCTTGCTCCAGGCAAGCCACAGTGTGCTCTGCTAGGGGGCTGGGGATTTGGCTCAGCGGTAGAATACTTGTCTAGCAAGCTGGACGCCCTGAGTTTGGTTCTCGGCATCCAAAACAAAACAAAATCCAAGGATACAGTGCGCACTGCTAAGTAGCCTCCCAGCCTCTGTGCATGTGGCTGCCTCGCCCTGAGAAGCCCTTCTCCCCACTTTGCTGTCTTAGACCCCCCCCCATCCTTCCCGGCCCTTCTTCCAGCGAATACCCTAGAACACGTCTAAAAGGAACCAAACAGGTGTTCTCTGGTCTCCAGCACAGTAATAGGGTGGTGACTCCTGGACTTGAACATCAGGTCAACTTCTGGAAGGTCAGCTAGTGAAGGTCACAGCCAGAGGCTGTGACCAGCACTGGAGGAGGACTCCCGCAGTGGCGCCTTCTGGACACAGGCGGGCTCCTCCTGGAAGGCGGAGGCCAGGGCTTACTCCCGGGCCAACCGATGCCCTCACGTCAGAACCACAACAGGAGTAAACAAGCCCCTAATCAAATCAGCCACAGGAAGGAGCAGGCGTCAACCAAGCCATAATCCATGCTGGCCACTAATGAAGACAGTTAGTGAAGCAGTCACATTCTAGTCTGTGTGGAGGTGCGGAGCGTGCTGGAGCCCCTCACAGCACGTTGGGACCCTGGCTGTTAGGGTCCCAGAGAGGCTGGTGGTGACAGGTCAATAGCTAATCCAGCCTTCTCAGACCTGGGTAGTTTGCTTCAAAGCTCCCTGCTTCCTTTGTTCAAATCACAAACCCTCCAAGCAGTCCTCTTACAATAAGATTCACTTGCCCTCTGCTAGTACTTCCATTCCCTGAGAAGTTCAAGGCAAGGGACAGCTGGACCCTCACAGCACCCAGCTCATGGAGCTGCCAGAAGATTTATCACAAGCTCAGACAGAGCGGCTCACGAGCTATGCAGTAACCACCCAGTAATTTTTTGGGAGGTGCGTCTAACATTTTTTTGAGTTCTTTGTATGTTCTAAATATCAGTCCTCCGTCCAAGGAACACCTGGCAAAAAATTTGTGGATGATTAAAATCAGTCGGTAAATCGAGGAACTCTGCTTCTGGCACTATTTTTGAACAGACTGGTGAGGGCAGACTGGCTTTCTGGGATCTAGGCACCTTGAGGAAGGCAGATACCAGTATCTGCAGATCAGATTCTGTGGCATGAGCCAATGAAAGCGGCCTTCAGGCAAGGCCTGGTAGCCACCGGCCTATCCAGCAGCATCTCCGGGCCCTGGCATCCTCTGAATGCCCTGCGCCTCCCTCTAGGTGACCAGCGTGTGTCCTATGTCACTGCTGTTCTAACTTTTACCACTCGCACGTGTCTCTGAGTCCAGAGGTTAAGTCTTACCAAGCCTCAACTGTCACAAATATTTAATGAGTTGAAGCGAATGAGGTTAAAGGCCAAGCAAATAAGCTGGGGCTCAAGCGGCGGCGGCTCTAATACATCTCTCAGACTCCCGAGATGTGGGGAGCATGCCCGGACAGCCGGCTGGGGTGCAGAGCCAGCAGCATTCCTCCCACTGCCAACTTGGCCCCTGCCCCAGGGTGGCACAAGAGAGCCCAACAGGCTCCGGGAAGGCTGCTCTTCTGCCCGGGAAGGACAAAGAGAACAGAGGCTGCCGCACCTACCTGTATCTCCGTCTGGACGGTACATTTGACCAGTTTGAAGTTCTTCCCAGGGTTGAAGCTGTTGCTGTAGAAGCAAACCTTGAGGATACGCACGTCCTCCTTTTCTACGTCTGCCGGAACCACCACCATGGGCTCTGGGGGCGCTTCGGGCCGGCGCAACGTGCCCACCTTCACTCGGCTCAGGGGTTCAGACACCCCGGACATCCTCTCAGACCACAACTAGGGCCAGAACATCTCAGTCCTGCAGAGACAAGAGAGGGACAGCTGTGGAATAAGTTTCTACCTACCCCAGAGTTGCCGATGACACATTTTTCAACTCCCTTAAAGGCTTCTGGCTTTCTTGCTTGGGAGGCTGCAGTGCACTGAAGCAGGTTGCATAGACATCCGGGTATAAGATGCACACTTGGAGCCCCCAGCAGGCAAGCTGTCTCTTCTGGAATCTCTGGCATCACCCCCCACAGGCTTCCAAGCAAGGGGCCCTCAGCTCTGAGAGGAGGTGGCTGCAGTGAGGTTCCAAGGGACAGCAGAGCAGAAAAGGTTAAGGGGTGAGACAGGAAAACAGCAGGAGAGAAAGAGGAACAAGGGAAAAAGCACTGCACAAGGGACAGTGTGTGCCAGACTCCTCCAGAGCACACACAGTGAGAGGACCGGTGTAGCTGCAGCTTGCGGGCCCCACGAGGTATCGCCCAAGCCATGGAGATCCAGAGTGGAGAGTAAGTAGCTCTGAGGAAACCATTAGAGAGAAGGCAACAAAGGTCCCAGGAGGGGTCCGGCAGCCTCTGCTGCACTCAGGGCTTTCAGGGCAGGGGGCTTGGGTTCCATAGGAGCTCATCAGGCGTAGCATCTGTGCACGCTAGGACAGGTGCTGCCACGCCCACTGCCCCATGTGGAACATTGCTTGGCAGGGTGGGAGGGTGTGGCGCTGGGCCTCTAAGACTCAAGCCAGGTGTGACAGGAGCCCGGCTTGCTGCAGAGCAGAGCAGCAGAGCCTAGGGATTTGCAGTTCAGCCCGAATCTCAGCAACACTGGTCCTGGCCTCTGGATCCATCATCAAGACCCAGGAGGTTACTGCCTGGGGCATGAAACAGCAAGTGGACACAAGAAGGGGTAGAGGGTTCAGCTTTGCGCTGTTAATGTCCAGCAGGTCTTCCGAATGGTTACCAGGAAACCTTAAGGGATGCTAACTCCAGGCCCTGTCCCTAGAGCTGCCACCGAGTAGGTGTGGGATGAGGCATGGACACTAGTGAGCTATGAAGCACCCAGAATCTCACTAACATCCAGCCTGGGCCGGGGATTGCTGATCCAGAATGCTCTCAGCTCTAACCCTAAAGCCCAGCTGTGCGGGGGTGGGGGTGGGGGGTTGGGGGGGGCTCATATCTCTCTCTCTCTCTCTCTCTCTCACACACACACACACACACACACACACACAAGAGACTATAGTTTTAGAGGAGAAATTCCTACACCAAAAATTGGTGACAAAATGACGGAGTTGGCAATCTTAAAAACATGAAATCAAATATTTGCAAAATGGACACACGGCCTATTTTTTCTTGTTCCTACTGTGCTGGGTGCTAAGAAAAGGGGGTGTAGATGGTGGCTCGCTTTCAGGAGTCACTGCTTAAAAAACGTAAATGTATATGGTGAGGGTATTAGGAGGATGCAAAGGAGATTCACGCAGGAAGGGAAGAGAGGGCTCAGGCCTTGGGGCAGCGCCCTGCACTGTGTGAGAGAGCATCGCGCCTTTCACCTTATGTATGACAACTAGAAACCAGAGGGATTCATTTGAGAAGTGATCGTAGGAAATGTCACTAGGAGAGGGCAGAAGGTGTGTAGGGAGAGGGAGAGAGAGGGGGGGGAGGGAGAGAGAGGGAGAGAGGGAGAGGGAGAGAGTGGGAGAGAGGGAGAGGGAGAGAGTGAGAGGGAGAGAGGGAGAGAGAGGGAGGGAGAGGGAGGGAGAGAGAGAGAGAGAGAGAGAGAGAGAGAGAGAGAGAGAGAGAGAGAGAGAGCGCTCTGTTGCAGCATCTCCTGGAAATCCCTGCTTAATCCTGCAGGGGACACTCCAGCCAGGAGAGAGCACCTTCCTGTCCAGAGTGAGTGTCTGGTATTTATGATCTGCTTTTTATAGTCACTGGCCCCAGCTTTCCCTGCATAGAAGACAGCAAAGAAGGGCCTTGGGGATGAAGATGTAGAGTGGCTGCTGGGAGCTGAGGAAGAATGTGGAGGATGTGGAGATTTGAGAAAGGATCTCATCCCTAAAGAGGACCCTCAGTAGTTGGGGGTTTGAAGCTGGGTGTAAGAAATTAGACGACCCTGGGTGAGTACCACTCACACAGCTGGTTCCAGCTTCACGATCTGGGGTGCTGTTTGGGGCAGGGGCCCTGGGCACCTATCTGTGTGAGTTAACATGCGGGCAGGAGCTTCAGGAGGAGGACTCGTGAGACACATCTGAGGGAGGAAGAGTGTGGAGTGGAATATGCACTACGTGCTACTTATAATGACCCAGATGTACGCATACCCAATCTGTTATGATCTTCATGCCCAAGGAGATGTGATTGGGAGGTGGGGATTTGGGAAGGTGGTTATGCTGCAAGGCTGTATCACTCATGAATGGTACTAGCATCCTTTGGTAAGGGCTCAAGAGCATTTTGTTGCCTCTTTTTTTGCCATCTGAGGACAGAACAAGGAGTCAGCCATGCGTGACTGAGTCCTACTGTGTGCTGACACCTTACATGTCATCCTCGAGCTGTGAGAAACAGATGTCTGTTGTTTATAAGCCACATACCCATGGTGTGTTGTGAAGGCAGCTTGCACCAACCAAGACAGAAATCCTGCAGCGCCATCCACGAAAGCCCATGCCTGCCTCCCTCGGCCACAAAAAACCTGGCCACAGCAGTGCTGGCCAATCACACCAGTGGGAAGGAAGACTACTGCGTCCACAGGTGCAGCGCGCACCAGATGGCTCCAGAGCACACACAGTGAGAGGATGGGTGCAGCTGTGGCTTGGGGGCCCCCACGAGGTATCCCCACAACCCAGCCAGCGTTCTCGCCCAAAGACTGGTGGCTTCCATGAGCACAGGCAGCATACCACAGCCACTCTGTGAAATGTCCTGAGAGATCACAGAAGACACTTCGGTAGAAAAGCTGTGCCAGTAAAATTCGAGGGATCCGGCTGGTGTGCTCCAGGTGCACAGGTCCTATGTGTCACCAGAAGAGCAGCAGAAGAAAAACCTTGTGTGACAGACAAAATGTGGGAGAGAAGATAGGGCCACGGGGTCGGAAAGTCCATGCTGGGACGGGGCGCAGGTGAGATCAGTCCTTCAGGTACTCCTGAGCCCGAGTTGCTGAGCCAGCAATTGCATGAAAGGCCCTGCTTTTGAACTTGAGAAGCCCAGAGGATGTAGAAATGCAACATGAACGTGGACAGTAGGAACTCTTCCTCACTGCTGGTGGGAACGCAGGATGGCGCGGGCCTCACAGCTCCTTACAAAAGTAAGTATGTTCTTCCCAGAAGGCCCAGCAATTGCACCCTGTGGTATGCACCCAGGAGTGGACAGCCTGTGCCCACACAGAATCTAGGGATGCTCGTATAACCTTTGTTCATAACTGTCAGCATGTGGAAGCAGCCGCAGTGTCCTTCGGTGTTGGACGGATCAGCGGCACACTGGCACCTCCACATCATAAAGTATTACCCAGCAGCACTGAAGAGAAATGAGTTGTCAAGCCGTGCATGACATGGAAGGACCCTAAATGTGCACTACTGAGTAAAAGAAGCCAACCTCCAAAATCTAAACACTGTGTGATTACAACTTGGATGACCTTCTGGGAAAGGGAAAGGTAGGAAGGTAGTAAAGCAAATTCAACCGTTACCAAGATTGAGGGAGAGATGGGGTGAAGAGACAAAGCAGTAGAGGTTTTAGGACACTAAAACAATTCACTCCGAGGCGGTCACGGGGGGCACAGGTCTTTACACATTTGTCCACACTCACGGAAGGCTCCACCCTGACAGCAAGCTCTTGTGTAAACCACACACTGGGTCACAGGGATGGGTCAGTGGCCCTTTGGCCACTGTGGCAAATGCTGCACTCTGCTGTGAGGTGTGACACGAAGAAACCCACGATTTGGCTATGAACTTAAAACCGCTCTTAAAAAAAAAATGCAATCTATAAGGACAACAGCAGGACCCTGAGAAAGCCCAGCCTGAGAGCGGGCACTGTCTCCCAGCCTGAACCGAGCAGGGGCTGGCCCAGGCCGGAGCCAGGGCTGCCCTGGCTGTGACTGGACCCCAATAGCCTCTATCTGGCCCCAAAGAGCCCACACAGGCAGACCTGCCTGGAATCATCAGGCTGCTGGAGGATGCCCCTATCCTCTATCGGGGAGCTTCTTCCAGCCCCATCGGTCGCCATGGCCCAGGGGGCTTAGGTGGCAAAGTCATCCCAGCCTCCCAGCATCTCCTGTGCCTCCAGCCTGACGCAAGCCCCTCGGGTCTGTTTGAGCCCTTTGCAACCACAACCTCTGACATGGCTATTATTTTAAAAATATTACTTGAAATCTCAAGACACATAAATGTTCTGCACAACGGGGCCAGGAGGCGGGCAGGAATAATGAGATCTGCGGTACCGATGGAGGAAGAGGCTCAAGGGCTGAGGAGGCATCCGCTCAGGGATCCATGCCGCTAAGAAGCAAACTGGATCCCAAGGCAGGTCACAAAGCCTAGTCCTGTCCTCTTGCCACCTGGTCAGCTGCCTTGGAAGGAGGAGTACAAGCAGACGAGGGTCCTGGGGGTGACCCAGGTGACATGCAAAGGCCAGCGGGCCCGCCCAGCACTGACTGCCCCAGCCTGCAGAGAATCCTGAGCCCCGCCTTGCTTTGACAGCACTGCCCTTCTTGTGCTGGAGCTTTGTTTCCATATGCCCTGGAAGGACTTGGGGCTGGAACAGGTATTTGCTCACAGACACTGCCCCGGCAGGCAGTGCCCACGCCCCCACTGGTATGCTGCGCATTTCTGAAGGGCACTCCAGTCTCTGTCGGCACACACAGGCCTTAATGAACTCTTCTCTGTGAGCAGAGGACCTGAGAGGCAGGCTTCTGGGGAGTCCCAGCTACCTGTCCCCATAGTCACCTCTCACCCCTTGCACTGTCTTTCGTCTGCCCTCTGGCTCTAGCTGATTGTCCAGTTGGCTTTAAGACTGCACAAATGGCTGAACCCCTCCAGTCTGGTTTTCCCCATGTGTGGGTAGAGACAGGGCTGCTCAGCCTGATTTCTTTATAGAAGTATCCGGAGGGGGAAGGGCGAAAACACACAGGAGGCTCAGCATGAGCAGCAAGGCAGGGCCCGAGGAAGCCTCGCCCACCATGTCTATTACTTGATTTGAGATTTCACTCCTAAAATCTTGTGTGACTCCCTGTATTGTTATTTTTGGTTGTTGTTGTTTATTTGTTTTGTGTTTGTTCCACCTACCAGTACTTCTGTATTGGAAGAAAAAAAAGTACCAATTTTCTGTATTTGCCAGTTTTTATGATCTAAGTATCTGCACTGTTCCTGAGTTCAGGCTTCCAGTGTACATCAGTAAAAGCTCAGTCAGGACGGGCCGAGCACACCACCCTGGGATGCTCCACTTTCTGTTCCCCCAAGTTCTTCAGGAAACTTGCCTGTTCCTCCCAATTCTGCCTGACTATTTGAATTCTTTTTTTTTTTTTTTTTTTTTTTTTTTTTTTTTGTGGGACCAGGGTTCAAACTCACGACCTTGCACTTACCCAGCAGGCACTTGTGCCTCGGGGCTATCTCCCCAGCTCCCTTGACTGTTTGAATTCTGTCATCAATAGTTGGTCTCTGGTTTGGAGGAGCCTGAAGTGCTTGACCCTGCCCTTGGAATCCAAAGTGCTGTGACTTTCCCCTGACAGCCTTTCTGGCTCTTCCACCCCTGGGGTAGCCCGTCCCTGTGTGCTGGGCTACTCCAGGAACACCCCTTGGTGTGGGAGGCATCTGCATGTTGTAGTGCTACTGAACACCCTGGCCCTGAGCCACCCCCGGGCTCCAGCTTACCTCCTAGACCCAGATCTGCTGAAGTCCCAGTCAAAGAATAGCAAACACAAGGAAACGGGCCCAAATTAAAACAGGAAACGTTTTGATTGGCTGTAACAACCTCTTGGCCCAAATCTGAAAAGGGTGCTCCAGGAGGCCATTCAGTCTCCAAGTGCCTCAGAACCTTCTGGAAAAAAAATGAACAATTGTTCTTCTGGAACAGCGAGACATTTGCCACCTGAGAGACGAGGCAACTGAAGCAGGGAGTTAAGTCCCTTCCCGAAGCCCCAGGTTGTCACGGTGCCTGGTGCTTCATCCTAGCCAGGGTAACGTTTAAGATAGTGGGGACAAACATCACAGGAAAACATAATCCTGCCCTGGAAAACATTCCAGGGTGATGCTATGTCTTCCTGAACTTGTACTGTGTGCCAGGGAGCTTAGATAAATAATCTCTAGCCTTTCAGGAGAATTCTACAAATAGGTAATAGCTTTGTGCTGCAAGACATGATGCTCAATCATGAGGGGATTTGACCCTGGAAGATACCAAAAAAAAAAGAATGTTTTGTTATAAAGGTCTTGCTTTGACTTGCCCTTGATCACCCAGAGGGGGAAAAAAAAAAAAAAAAAAAAAAAAAGCTTAATTACAATGCATGAAACACAGAGCTAGACTGGTGAGATGAGCTTTAGGAGGCTTAGATCAATAGGCTCCAATATTACAAGCTTCACTGGTGGCCCACTGAAGTTGCAGAACATTTGACTGTGTATGCATCTGCTTGCTCTTAGTTCAAAGAGAAGAATCTTCTTCTCTCTCTCTTTTTTTTTCTTAGCAACATCAATAGGGAGGTGGGTCATGCCCACACACTGTGCTCTGTAGAACTACTGTGAGGACAATATGCAATGTGTCAACTTAAAAAAAAAAAAGGGAAAAAGAAAAAAAAAGTAATGTTTATTGAAAGTGTTAATGCTTAATTGTTTTAATTGTTTGATCAATTTTATATACCTGTATCTGTTAATCTAAACTGATCTCGCCGGGTGTGGTGGCTCACACTCGGGAGGCTGAGGCAGGAGGATTGGTGCGAGTTCGAGACCAGCCTGGGCTATAAAAGTGAGCTCAATGCCAGCCTCAACTGCATAGCAAGACCCTGTCTCAAAAAAAAAAACTGATCTGATGATGAAAATATGTAATATAACCATTGTTAAACAATAAAAATATTAAATCATGAAAGCAAAGAAAAGACATGATGCTTAAGCCTCGTGAGGTCACCTTGTCCACAGCACTCTGCCATAAGTGGCAGCCTTCAGGCCACCATGTTGCCAACTCTGAAGTCGACGGTGAGTGATGTTCCAGTCGAGGAGTGTGGCAGCCTTGGAGACAGGGTTTCTTAACCCAGGGTTGTATGAGTCAACCGTGGCAGCCACTTCAGTGACATCATGCTGCCCTCCTGCCTAGTGCTATTTACCACACACTGGTGACGGGGGTGCATCCTGCCAGCGTGCTTAGGATTAACCAAAGCTCTACCGTTGACAGGTCAGATGCCCAGAAACATGAGTTTGGATAGGTTGGAGCTCCCAGACAGTGCCTCGAATCTTGATGGTGGCCTTGGTGATATTTGTGGGATCCACAGCAAAATGGCAGCCATAAGGACAAGGCAGAGAAGGCATCATAAATCTGTGTACTGAATTTGAAGTACTTTCTGGACTTAAAATGTTCATTTATTTCTGAAAAGATAACAGTAGTTTCTTTGGAGGTATTAGGAGTCTATTGTGCCATGGTTCTGTTTGGATAGCATGGAATCAAATCGAACTTGCTTTCTCAAAGGTTTTTTTTTTTTTTTTTTTTTGTCTTTTTGAGACAGGGTCTTGCTATGCAGTTGACACTGGCCTTGAGCTCACTTTTGTAGCTCAAGCTGGCCTTGAACTCGCACCGATCCTCCTGCCTCAGCCTCCCGAGTGCTGGGATTACAGGCATGTGCCACCACGCCCAGCTTCTCAAAGGTTTTTATTAGTATATGTTTGCACTAATAGTTTTAACTATTTTGATCCAAAGTCTCTGAGGCCTCTAAGCTCTTCATACTGGACAAGGTGACCTCAGCAGCCTCCTTTTCCTCTCACGAGGCTAAGATCACCTTAGCTACTTCTATAAACTCCCTGGAAGATGCACTGTGAGTTGGCAAAAGAGAGAACTCCAAGTCTAAGGCCAGTACACTCTTTAAAAGCTGGCCTGGCCTCAGAAGTGCAGAAGGAGGAAGAAGAGGAGGAGGAAGGGGAGGAAGAGGAGGAGGAGGAGAAAGAGGTCACGGCAACGCCTTGCCTCTAGGGCTCCGAGGCTGCCTCCATGGCAAGAAACTCCCCTAAGTCCCTTCCTGCCCTGCCCATGCAAGGCTCCTGTCTGGCCTGTGAACACACAGAAGCAAGTTCCGTGGAAGGAAGCCTCACAGGAGACAGTCCATGAGGCAGCCCCTGGGGGTCTAGAGAGAGGCATACTTTATTCTGCTCCTTCTCTGAGTCACTTCCCCTCACGATTTCCACAACAACATGAGGAACACAGTCCTTTCCTATCACAGGGGACCATTGTGCCCGGCCTCTTCACTAACTGCGAGGACCTCGCAGTGCTCTGAGCCCTTCCTGAATGCCTGGACAAGGCCAGGCCCTGCCAGCCTCATGCTTCCCTTTCCCTGGCTCAAGCCCTTTGGGGACCTGTGTTCTGTGGCTCCAGGCTGCTGGGCCATCCTCCAGCTAAATTTTCTCTCCTCTCCAAGCATCTCTCCCTGTTACCTTGCAAAGGACGACAGGACCAGCTAGGCTGTGATCACCACCAACTCTACTCCGCAGAATTGTAACAGCATTTGCTGAGGCCCTAGCACATGCACAGTTCCTCACCCCCACACCCATTACCCACCAGGAGCCTCTCTGGTGCCAGCACCTGCCCACCCCGAGGCCAGCAGCTTCTCGGGAGGGCAGAAAGGCAGCAACCTGTGCAGCCATCCTTCCTTATAAAGGCAACCGCTGCTCCTGACTGGCTCACAGCTTGGATCCCTGCAGCTGACTGGATTCCCCCTTCTCCCACTTGATCTCTGGTTTCCATTGCTTCCCTGGCCCTTCTAAAAAAAAAAAAAAAAAAAAAATCACAATGCTTTGCTCCTTATTTGCCAGTTCATGAACGCTTTGGCTGGCCTGTTTTTCTCTTTCCTTCCCTCCCCCTTATTTCTGTTCCCTTTTCTCCTTTCCCCTTTCTCTTCTTTCCCTGTCCCCTCCCCTTTCTTCACCTTACTGTCTCTCTTTTCTTCTCTCTCACTTTCCCACTCTCTCTAGGTCTCAGAAGCCAGAGTTTGGAGACGGAAAGCCAAACAGAAAAGCCACAAGGGGCCCTGTTCATCAGAGCCTCGCGGTGCTGAGCAGAGGAGAGAGATAATGCATCGCTGTATGCACACAAGCAGCCACAGCCTGACAGGGGCTCTACCAGGGCCGCAGGCTCAGGACCAGAAGGCCACAGAGCAGGACTTGTCTTCTGCTAGGCTTTGGGACCTCAGGAAGACAGACCCGACCAGAGGAGGAAGGCCAGCGACACGGGTGGGCAACACAGTAAGTGTAGGATCTCGGAAGCAAAACTAGAAGGTGGGAACATGGTAAGCATTCCAACTCCACCCTGTGTAAAAGCAGATTTTCATCTTAAAAATATAAATCTGGTGAGAGGATGAAGCGCAGACTCAGGCTAGGAGGCAGCTGGCGTGGTTAGGCCGAAGCACTTGTACAGATTTAGCCCCTGGGCATCCTGGGAGGACCTGCCACGATTCGTAGCACTTGCCAGTTTCTCTGGAGTAAGTGCTTGCACTGGGGCTGATGTTAAGTCACCAGTGCAACCTCACTGAAAACAGAGTTAGGGAGAAATGGGTGCCATCCAATCATGTGGGTGGGTTCCAGCCCACCACTGCGGGGACAGTCAGTGAAAGACCCTGTGCAGAGGGCGCAGTCCAGGGCCACAGGCCACCAGCCCGCCTCTGAACTCTGATGCCCATCTGGTCCCTGCAGTGTCCCAGCACTGCAAAACTCCTATGTACAAGCTGCACACAAGTGTGGACTCTTTGGACAGTCCCTTCTCTGACAGGTTCTGATCACTCTCTGGCCTCCTGAAAGCTGTCCCTTTCCAAACCACACTCTTTGTCATCTCTAACCCCAAAGGAAACTCTCTTGGGATTTCTTCACTTTGACCCTGTCTTAATCTTCCATGCCAATGTCCAAACCTAGCTCAGTTCCCTGTCTGGGTGGGATGCAAAGTTGGTTGCTGGGTAGGGAAGTTTAGCGTCGTGACGAATCAATGTTTCAGCTGGGTCTCTGAATTCTTCCCCGTTTTCTTGAGAGTACAACAAGCAGGATATGCAGAAGTTATAGCTGCCAGATGATCTCTTCCAAGGACCCTGATCAAATGTCCATACTAACCTAGAGGGCAGACTGTTGTCTTAATTGTTGCTTGTCCACATCTTAATGTGGTATCAAGGAGTTCGTGGTCACTGAATGTAAGCACCTAGTTGAACACTGGACTGGAAGTGCCTATGACTTTAACAGGATATCCAAAAAGAGTCCTAAAATCCCCACAGACTGATAAACAATCAAGTTTAACAAACTGCAACTTGTGAAATGGGGATAATGTGATGTTCTTCTTAAAAATCACAAATAAGCTTTTCCCAGTCTGAGGTGAGGATGATATGGTTTAGCAACAACATAGATTTCAACCTAGGGTTAAAGCTAGCTGTAGACTCTCAGTCACTCTGGTAGGGTTACCATAAAACATCCATGCAATGTTGAAGTTTCTAGAAAACCTCCAAAAGAAAGGTAGTAATTCTCCCCAGCCTGTGTACATAGGGTCACAACTTAGCACTGCTCAGCTGGGGGACTGAGCTCCAGAGTCTGTGCTCCAGGGTGAGGAAGTTAAAGCCTTGAAACTGGGGACACTGATGCAGCATGAAGAAGCCTCAAATCAAAGGGAAAGGTGGGGCCTTTCAAGCAGTCACAGGGCTGCCATGTAAAGTGGAATCCAATTTCTTATTCAAGTCAAGATTTTTAAAAAAAAAAATGCAACAGGCAGAAGAATGTGGATCTTCGTGGTCCCTCGATACTGGCAGGGAACTGATTCCAGAATCGGAGGAAGCAACCCTATATTAATTTAATATGGCACAGTACTTACATCTAACCAGAGCACATCCTCCCATGTGCTTTGTTCCTTGTTTGTTTGCTTGCTTATTTGGGTGTTTTGCTAGTTTAATTTTGTTTTGAGATAGGGTCTTGGGCTAGGGAGATAGCTCAGTGACATAAGTACTTGCCTGTCAAGCACAAGGTCCCAAGTTCGATCCCTGGTATGAGAGAGAGAGAAAGAGAGGAAAGAGAGAGAAAGAGAGAGAAGACAGAGATAGAGAGACAGAGAGACAGAGGGAGACTCGCTTTGTAATTCAAGTGGGGCTTGAACTCATTATGTAGTCCACACTGGCCTTCAATTCACAGCAGTCTTCCTGCTTCAGCCTCCTGAGAACTGTGATTACAGGTGTGGACCACTAAATCTGGCACCTCCCAAATACTCTGCATAGTCTTGAGATGATTTACACCTGTACAATCAGTATTCTATAGATATGTGTTTTATTCTATTACCCAGGAAATAACAAAACAAAGAAGAAATATATATATATATATATATATATATATATATATATATATACATATTCACTATAGGTGTGAAATTTTTTTTCAAATATTTCCATTCCATGCCTGAACCCAAGAACACAGAACCTACACATAGAAAAGTCTGACTGCACTGCATATGAGATCCGTACCTGATCTTTGCAGGACCACTAGCTTGCCCATGTCACCCAAGGCAGGCATCCTTCCAGTGAAAACGAGGAAAAGTGACAGAGCCAGCTCACTCAGGGTGCCACTGCTTAAGTGGCAAAGGCTGAATCAGAGCTCAGGTTTCCTGTCCTAACCCAACAGCCCCAGCGAGCCCATCCCTGTGGGCTTTGTCTCTGCCAGGGCCAACACGGCCCTGCAGTTCTGCTCGGACACAAACTTGACTGATCCAAGGTCACCAGTATCTAGGAATGCAGTCCTGAAAGCAATACGGGCTTTCTGCACAGTAACATGTGCAGCACTGATCAATAGATACAATTTTTCATGTTTGTCACACAACACACTTAATAAACACCATAGGGTGGCAATTAAAGAAAACTCGAGTGGCTTTTTTAAACCTAGAAAATACACAGCTCTAACAGCACATGTGTCATCTTCCTCATCCAACCCCAGCTTAGAAATAACAACAACAAAAAGCCCCCCTGAACAAGCTTTTCCACCTGTCAGCCTCCAGATCTGCCACTCTCTACAAACCTATGCACCAAAGAGCGCTGTGTGTAAACATATGTCAAAACCACTAAGCACAGCAGTGCCCTACACCTGTACACGGAAGCCTTCAACGTTCATCTTGGTGAGAACTGGAAGAAAACCACACCTTAGAGTTTCCATCAAGCAAACACAAAAGTTAGAAATATGCAGAAAAATGCCAGCTAAACATGCTAATGAAAACAACCCTAAGGAAACACTACAAGCCCACTGCACAAGCCGCACGCAACACGGAGAAAAAGAACTAAATCTTACGTCCGTGGCCTTGTGATGAAACTGGCACAGCTGCCAGCGAACTCAGAACTGGTTTCCAAAGAGCAAGCCAATTAAATACGAAATAGCTCACATTCCAAATATCTAAGGTGAGAGACGCAGCTCTTTGCCCAAAGATGTTCGCAACTGGACTCTTCATCATACTGAAGTAGTGGCAGTCTGAGCAAAACGATGGCAGCAGTGCTCAGGGCCAAATCTAAGCAACACTGGTAATGGCAAGTGGTGATCCGAATAGAAGAACTAAAAAACTACGAGAGCTAGTAGTGCATGAAGTAATTTATATAAAATGCTAAGCGACAGAGAATAGAATTTACATACTGATTATAACTATACATAAAACACATCTATATTTAGAACTGCATTCAATTAAAAGAGCTCAAGCTCTTTTACGGTTATACAGTTAAATATACTTAAAAATGGGTGCAGTCTGTCCCATAGTGCAAAGCTGGCCCTTTTCCCATGCATCTGCCTCTAGTTCCTTTTCTTTGCAGCGTGATTCTCTGTACTCCCCATGGAACCCACAAAGAAAGGCCATGCTTACCACAAGGCTAGGCTAGAGAACAAGTAGGAGACTTCTACTTATATTTCTGAATCCTACCCATGGTGAGGCTCCAGGCTGAACATGTACAGAGTCATGTCAGTGAAACCTGACCAAAAAAAAAAAAAAAAAAAAGGAAGAAAAACACCTCACAATAACCTAAAAAAAACAACCCTGCACCACAGGAGCCTCCCTTGAAACAGCTTCCTGGAGCACAGTGTGCGTGGCAGGGCCATGCAGTTCCTTGGCATTCTGTGGCTTTGGTTCCTGCCCTCGCCTGATACCCTGAGCAGCCACCCTGGCCCTCCTCCAACCCTCCACACTATCAAGATCTCAGTTCTGAGAAGGAATGCAGAATGCTTCCCCAGCCCCACACAGGACGGCACTTGCTTCCCCTCTTGATAACAACCTCAAAGCTGGGGACTGTCCTCATCTCATGCATGGGACATAGACAGTAACTCCCAAAGGTCACAGGCAAGCTGAGAGCAGAACTGTGAATAGAAAGGACTCAGAGGGGACCTCAGCGGTGCTCTTTGCCACCACGCCCTGCAGTAACAGCCAGCCTGGTAGAAGGTCAAAGGCCAGGCCTTGGCCCAGAGACACCTTGGGGTAGCAGCCTCTGGGCCCTGGATTCTAATGGTGAGAGAAGTTTCTATTTGATCACAAACATAACCTCAAGTAACCATGGGTCCTTTATTTTTTTCATATCTATATTCTGGGAAGTTAGGTATGAAACCCCTATTTCAGTTCTACCCCTATCCAGAGCTCAGAGCTGAGGCCTAGCCATCTGTACATTTAAACAATATCCTAGATAATATCCTGTACATTCATTGGAGTTTTACTACGCTCCCTAGCTGACTTCAGGCTCTTGGCTAAGCCTTCCTGGCCCAGCCTCCCAAGTAGCTAGGACTACAAGTGTGTACCACCATGCCCGACTTCAATTGTTTTTAAAATCTGATCAAAACGGTATATGCTTATAAGTATACAGCATGATATCTTGATGTGGATATTATATCGTGATCTGATAATTAGAGTAAAGCTAATTAACATATTCATATCTTCACACAGTTACCACTTGTTTGTGGGGAGGATATGTGAGATCCTTTCTCTGCAGTGAGCAAGTATGCACTACATAGGATTAGTCACAGTACATTCGTTCCCTAAGGCTTTGTCTCCTTTGACTAATGCATTTCCCCATTTCCTACCCTGACTCCTAGGTGACTCTGCTGTCTGTCCAGGCCAGGCGAGTAGCCACTGGCCTGGCAGGCATGGCCCTCAGCTCACTGTGAGAACTGACCGAGATGAAATGTCACGGCCTTTCAGCTGCCACCGGGGTGCCCCGATCCCAGGCACAGGCCTCCCAGGAGGGCATCTTCCCCCAGTTCCTGGCATTGCAAAAGACCCCAATGGGTTATACTTCTCCAAGGCAGGCCCTCTCTGGGCATCTTATTTTTAGAGTACCATGGTGGTTTCTCTTTGGGTGACTTCTTGTTACTCAAGCCCTCTATTGGGAAATGAACAGGAAGAGAAGAAAACAGGTGGTTTCAAATAGTGAAAGCTCAGGAAATTTAGGGGAACTCTGGCCTTCTAAGCCCCCAGTTATGAGAGGTTAATGGGAGGAGAGGCTGGCTGAAGACCCACAAATTCTCACCACACGGCCCTTATCCTGACCAGCAATTCCCTGACCACGGTGCACGTGGCAGCAAGAGTTTTCTTCCTGGTTAGACATTGAAATGAGAGACACTGGGAAAACCTGTTGGGAATGTCCTGCTGTGAACAGTAGTGAAACGGCGCTGAGGCTCGTAGGAGTGCGTGGATCTAGACTTAGAATGGGACAGTGCAAGGACAGACCCACAGGGTGCCCTCAAGCCACAGCCGCAGGGGCAAGGCCCAGTGAGGAGGAATTCGGGGTCAGAAGGCCCAGCAGTGTGTGCTCGAAAACCAGCAAGCAAGCACATTGAGAGAGAGAGAGAAACAGACGGACAGAGCAAGATTTTCCACCTTAGTGCTGGGGAGCAGCCTCACACTCAATAAATTAAGTCTTATCTGTTGTAAAAAGTAATTAATAGTCAGACTACTTAGGCATATTCAATTAAAGTAATATGAAAGCTCCAAAGATGATATGCATAATGCTACATAAATGTGTTACCATGGTTATAACTGCATTGTATAATGAGCAGAAACAGAAAAAGAGGCATTGACACAGCAATAGTAGAGGAAACGAAGTTTTGTCTTTTACGTTTGGCTTATGTTCAGAGATGAAATTTTTAAGGATCACCCTGGCCATGTCTTCAGATACTTTTGACAGGAACCTGAAAATAACATAGGTCCCTCACACTGCTTCTAGCTCCCAAACCCTTCTTTTCCCTCCAAGCACACTGGGAGGAGGTACTCAGAATCCTGGGCTCTGGCATGTCAGCTAGAGGCCTCTGTGTGGTACAACGGTTCCAAGCCCTCTCTTCCTCCAACTCTTTCGCTGAGGTTTCCAAAGAACACAGGAAGTTAGAAAAAAAAAAAAAAACAGAAACCCACTTCTCCATGGCTCACGGCAGGTTTGAGGTTGGAGGGAGAAAGAATAGAGCAGACACACACACACACACACACAGACAGGCACGCACGCACGCACACACACACACACTCAGAGTCATAACAGCAATACAATTTGCATTCTTTGTAATCATATCCAACTGACAGCCCAGAATGATACTCAGGTAAGTTGGGTGGAATACCACCTTCTTCTGGACCTCAGTTTTTCTCATCTACAAAGTGAGGGAATCAGTTAAGAAGGACTTTTCCATTGACGTTGAGAACGGAAGATTCTAACTAAAACAATAGGGAGGTGCCAGAGTTCTTGTTGCATCACTGTTTGACCCAAAATTCTTCAGTGTTTGCAGAATGCCCAAACACCTTGCAAGGGCCCTGGCTTCCAATAGCCCAGGGAAAGCCACTCAAGTAGGTTCGATGTTTCCCCAAAGTGTCCCCTGGGAGCTGAGATCATAGGCCATAGGGAAAGCCCTTGCTTGTGGAGGGAGAGTTCAGAGAGCTGAGGGGAAAGATAGGAACGCAGCTGTGAAGCAAAGAAAAAGACACAGGATAAGATACTAGGGGTGCTGGTATGGCCAATGATAACTACGATTACAAACTCCCCGTGGTATGCGCCAGAGCTCCTGGGGTCCCACATGACTTGTTTTTACTCCTTTGTTGCATGGACGAGGAAACTGAAGTCAGAGATGCTAAGTGACTTCTAAAGACACAAAATTGGGCTCTTCGTGGCTGGGGGACCCTCGGTTGGAATGTGACCACAGGACCTGGGAATTTCAGAAGGCTCACTGCCTGAGTAAATTCCATGCTGGCTGTTGGGGTCCAGGTGACCCCTTAGGGCTATGTGGGTGAGCACACGCATAAAGGTAAGCAGAAAACATCTATGTTTCCCAGGACATCCTCCACCCCTCAGCATCTTTATCTGGCCGTACCTGTTGTGGGAATCGCTCCTTCCAGAATGAGCCAATGGACCCTCCTGTCCAGACACAGCTATACACCTTAATAGTAGCTTGGGTGGAAACACTGCCCTTTGCACACAGCACACAGGACAGTTCACAGGGTACTTGCTCCTCCTCTTCCTCCTTTTCCTCATCCTCCCTCTCCTCCCCCTTCTCCCCTCACTGGAGGTGATGTTAGACCCTGCTCAGGCAGAAGGCCCTAGCCTACAAAGGGTTAAGACCTGCACCCAAGGAGAAGCCAAAGCTGGGTGAGGGGAGTCCTGGCAAGCTTAGCTGGAGAAGAAAGCGAAGTTGCTACTGTTTTGGCCTTGGAATAAGCACACCACAGAGGGTTTGTCCTGGCCACATGAGGCCACTAGGACAAATCCTGGCTCCTCCCTGAACAAGCATGCTTGCCCACCACTGCGAAGATGAATGAAGTACGGTACAGAATGTATATATTTGCAAACTATAAATGTCTGGTGCTGCATATGGATCATGATCACAGATCCTCTGACTTCTTTAGGTTCTTTCAAGATTTGCATAAATGTTTTGGTCACAGGAATTCGTGTTATGGCCAGCAACCCATCCATGCACTTCTGGATCACTCTCAGCGCCACCATGGGTTAGGTTTTCTACAACTCCCACACAAGTGCCAGCTCCGCCACTGAAGCCACCAGGAGAGTCTCACGCGCTTCACCCTGGTTCTGCACAGCTAGTCTCTGCTCCTGAACACAGCGGCAGCCTCTCTTGCACCGGATGTCGAGCGGTGGATTTTCTCTCTCAGGATCAGCCTATCAAGGGTCACCCGCTCATTTCCAGTGAGCTGGGTTGTCAGCTGTGTCATGTGAGGGCTATGGGAGGTTCATGGATCATTCCATGCTGGGATCGCCTGATGCTCACACACATTTTAGAAGCCCATAGGAATCAGGATGAAATCTGCTGACACCAATAATGGTGCCGGAAGCTTCAAAAGGCTACTCTGAGGAGGATCAAAGAACAGCCAAGCCTGGTGGTCCTGCCCAGACCTGCCCAGCCTGACCCAAAGGCCCCTGCTCTCTGAGTATAGGCCTGGTGTTTTTAGGATTTTAGGGCCCAAAAAGCACTGCGGCTTGCAGGACCCTGGACCTTCACCACGGCCTTGTAGCCCACATGTAGCTGATGGCTCTGAACTCTGGCCCCTGCGTATCCTTGAGCCAAGAGGCAGCCACGACCCGGTGTAGCCCTACAACACCGCCTGAGCAGACTAACCTCCCACGGGTTCTATTCTCAGCTGTCAACGCTGTCTCATTTGTCAAGCATCTGACTACATAGCTGTGTGCCAGGTGAGGGGACACAGGAATCCAGAACACAGGCTGCCCTGCTCACCACGGCTGCCCGAAGCCCTTCTGGGAGCACACTGGTCATGTGGGCAGACTACAGAGCCAGGTGCAAGCAGACATAATGCACTGATTTCTTAAATGTACAGTGGGGTTCGCCAGCGCATCCCTGGAAAAGAAGGGCCCACTTTGGGGAATGCCAAGGAGACGCAGCCCACAGGCAGGAGGCTTGGGCTCTGCCCCTATCTGCCTAGAGGCTCGTGAGTTCGGGTGCTAGTTCACCTCCACTGTCTCTGTAGAGGGTTGGTCATCATTTACTCACATAGACCTGGCCAGGAGAATTCAGAACATGTAGGATTTCAGGTTGGAAGCAATCCTGGACATCACCCAGTTTGATGGTTCCCAGAACTTGGGATCTTTAGAAACGCATGGCCACCTCAGACCTTCCATCAGCATGAGCAGCAGGACAAAGGATCTTTAACAAGAATAATGATGCAGCTTGATGAGACTGAGTGGACAACAGCTGGGGGGCTGATGAAGGGAAGGACTGCCACTCAACATCTGGGTCACGGCAAGGCTGGGACTGGATGGAGGTCTCTGCATCCCATGAGACATCCTGGTTCTAAGGACTTGGGTTCTGCGAGTTCCCTGTGTGTCCAGGACATGCTGCGCTTGAATCAGGACAGTCTCTCGGGTTTGGTCAGGACAGGATCACTGTCTGCATCTTCCTCCTGCCCCAGGGAGCCACCGATGCTACGGGTAGGGGGCATTTCTGAGTCCACATCCTCTGAGTGCTCATGGACACCATGCCTATTCCCTCCTGGCCCTTCCACCCTCGCAGGTTGGTAGGAAACCACCAAGCTTCCTCCCTGTCATAAGCATTAAACTGGATCAAGTGGCTCAATTCTGGTCCCCATCTTCAAAGCAGGAGGAAGGCTGGACTCCCAGGAGGCTTCTGGGTCACTGACAGCACCTCAGGCTCAGAGGAAAACATGGACAAGGCTGACCCCTGCACTGCCCTACTCCCTGGGGCGCCCGGAGAAATCATGCATAGGCTAGGTCTTACAATGAGCATGTTTCTACTTCGATATTTGATGCTCTGACAGCTGGGTCCTTTCCAACCCTAGAGAGAGCACTAGTTTGGATTTAGGCAATTCCCGAGAGCATGCTTTTTTACGCAAACTGGCCAGTCCAGAGCCTACACTCCCTACCACCTCCTCCAGGAGACTGTCATACTCTGAGCCACCGCCTACCTGCTCTAAGCACGCCAGGGCCAGGCACTATACCCTAGAGAGCCCCTGCCCCCAGAACCTGCTGGAATTATTCACATCGGCCAACCCTACACTTATTTACCCTGCCTCACCTGTTCCTTCCTGTAGAAACTACATGAAGGCTTGGTTCATGGCTGCTTCCATTCATGGCCCACATGGCCAGCGGGGCCCCTGTTTCCAGGGATCTGAGTATAAACTCCTTTTGCATCTGAGTATAAACTCAGGCATGCTCAACTCAGGCCTGCCATTGTCTGAACATCTGAGCTTAAAGGGCAGGGGTCCAGATCCCTTCCCGCCAGGGTCTACATATAAATGAGAGAGGTCCAGAAGCCCTGACTGAGCAGCCTCCACCCTTACTTCTCCTTGGCCTTTTATGCAAGCCTCTCTACCTGCCAGGAGCTCTCCTCAAGCCTGCCTGCCCCTGGCTGCGGGCCTCCACTGGGCCTCCACCCTCTGGGGCCCTACACAACGGCGTCCTTTACTTCTCATGCGGCACCTCTTCAGCTCTTTCACAGCAGGAGCTCTGGGTTCCCTGGAGGTTTTTCTTCTCCCACCTACACTCCTAGTTCTCTCCCTGTGCTCAGAATGGAAACAGGGCGATTTTCACAGTTCTGCGGCTCTGGAAGATTCCATTCCTAGGCCCATCTCTCAGGGTCTCTCCTGCTTCCAGCCTGAAGGGCCGCCTTCCATAAGACCAACTACTCGTAATCTCATGAGACTCCTTGTTGACCACTCTAGTTTTTAAATGGCACAGAACCTGGCAAGCCGAGAGGGCCTGCTTTCCTCGCTGTCCATTTGCTGTGCCAGCATGGGCTCAGCTGAGACCAGGGAAGGACTACGAAAGGGGGCAGCCCAGGCTCAACGTAGCTGGCGGTGACACTTGTGCTCACGTGACCATTTCCAGACTTGCTTAAGCAGCCAGAAATTCAGACTTTTCTTTCAAACCCTTGAATTTGGAAATGTTGCAACAGGTTTACAAAGCATGATGTGAACTCACAGCAGACGGCGGTGTGCATCCCTTGTCCCAAGCACAGTCGGGGTCGCTGTTTTCTCCAGGATGGGTCGCTTGCCCAGCTCAGCCCAGCCTAGACCAACAGCATCTTCAGGTGTCCTCCAGGGCTTTGTCAGCTGCAGCAGCTCCAACCATTGTTACCCATAACGGTTATGACTACTTGACTGGGCCATAGAGAGCCCAGACTTTTGGTCAAACTTCATGCGTCTCTGGAGGGGTGTCTGGATGACATCAGCAGCATGTGCTAGAACAAGTAAAGCACGCTGCCCTCTCCAGTGTAGCTGGGCCTCATCCCATCTGCTGAAGATATGAAGACTAAAGGGGAGGCAAGAGACAGTTCCCCCTGCCTGTCTCAGAGCCCTCCACTGTTTTTTTCCTATCTTGAGTTGCAAAATATTTGTACGATATCTCACACCTATGTCTTAGACTCTGAGTAACTACTGTAGATACCAATATACGATGTTAACTATTGTTATTACTCTAATGTTTGCTTTGAAATGGTTTTTTGTTTTTCTTAAAAAAAAAAAAAAAAAAGAAAAAAGAAAAAGCATACAGAAACATTCATTCTTCCTGGCGCATAAGCCCACCACACTTCAGAGTACAGTTTATGCCATCAGGTGTCCCAGGCTTCAGCTTGCTAGCTGCAGACCTGGGGATGTAGCAGCTTCCATAATCATGGTACAATTCTTTCCAATAAATCTCTTTACACATCCCACTGGTCTTCGAGGAAAATCTGAATACTATATTTCTCTTAAGCAAAAGAGCTAAGAAAGTTGAAGAGTTTATTGATGAAAACTTCTTTTTCTAAATCTCTTGTTCGCTCACACCATATCACTAGTGTGGACTGTAATAATAACTACCACCCTCTTTCTCCCAAAATAAGACCTGGCCCACTGGGGCTGGCATTTGTGGCCCCTGCTTTGTTAAGCTGATCACTGTTCAGTGAGATCTTAGTTTCAAGGAAATCTGGTGTTTATGGGACACTTCTACATGACCAGTGTGGTATTATGCACACTGCATGTGCTTATTCCCATATAATCCACATAGCACCCTACCACCTAGGGGGACACCCGTGCATCTGTGGGACACTTGTGCATGTGAGACAGGTGTTATGTCATCAGCCTTCCCCAGGCAGAGGGCCCACTCCTGAAGAGCACTTGGTGTTCAAAAACACCCCCCACACAAGATGTGACTAGAGGAATGAGCTGTTCTTTGAGAGCTGTGCTGTTGACCCTCACCTTACAGATGGAGCCTGAGGTCATGGGGCTATGCGATAAGAGAACCAAGATACACTGCAGAGTCCAGTTCAGGCCCAAACTCACACTGTTTGCCATAAGTCCCTTCCCAGTAAGCATGGAAGAGCCAGGTCCTCCTCCAAGGTGTGACCTGGACACTCATACCTCCAATAGTCTGGGCCAACAAGGACACCCCAAGTGCCACACTTTCACAGCACAGCAAGCCCCAGCCCGGCCCTGGACCAACAGCTCTGAAGCTGAGCTGTCTACTGAGGTTTCTAAAGACTAATTTAGGAGCCTAACCATGGTTTCACCTTTATAAATAAGACAAAACCAAGCGAGGAAACCTACCACAGGAGCCCCAGATTGCCTTCTTTTCTCAGAATTCTTTTCAGGTAGCAGAGGAGCCCTGCAGGTCAGATGCCTGGCTGAGAAGCCAAACCACAGAGCAAGATGAGGCTCACTGCTGGCCCGGGTAGGAAGAAGGTTTTCAGGCACTGGACCCAACTTCCTTGCACTCTGCTTTGTGCTGAGTCCCTGTGGTCAAGCTGAGAAGGAGGCCAGCGGACACAGGACTGGTGTAAGTGGCGGTGGGCACTTTGCTCCCAAGAGCCCTGAGAGCCTGGGTGGAGTAGGGTACCAGTGGGGCTCTTGGTAGCCTCATCTAAGCTGGAAGTGGGTGGACCCACTCTTACCTTCCTTCGCTTAAATCTGTAATGCAGTCAAGCATCCCTAATCCAAAACTCCAAAAGTCTGAAATGCTCTAAACTCTGGAGCACTTGGATCACCGACATGACACCACAAGCAGGACATTTCACTTCCGGCTCAGCATGAGAGGCCACTGTGAAAATGCAGACATGCTAGAAATAGCGCATGCAATCACTTTCAGGTTGTTTGTGTAATGTGTACGCAAGACAGGAAGCAGCTTCAAGTTCAGGCCAGGGTCTCACTCTCTGAGAGAGCATTATATGCCCGCAAATACGCCACAATCCACGCTTGGGATCCTAAGCATTTCAGATAAGGGATAGGTTGCTCAACACTGGACTTCTCAAGGTCAGAGTGCCAGAGCCCCTGGCTCAGCACCGGACCTGGCCACAGCAGAGCCCCTGCAGGCCTCTGGGGAGGGCCTAGTGACTCCAGGGTGGAGGAAGCAGCGCAATGGGACACAGGCTGGGAAGAAGGGGTCTTAGCGCGAGGCCTTGGAGGAGAGGGAAGCAGAGCTTGGAAAGCACGGGGAAGAGCGCAAGCAGAGATGAGGCCCTTTCCTCTTTCATCCCCACTCCACAGCTCTGTTTATTCTGAGCAGCAACCAGCTGCAGCTCCAAAATAGCTCTGCTCAGATACGCCTCTAATGACAGAGAGCAAGCCAAGCTCGGAACAGCCATTCCCAGGGTGGGAGCACTAAGTGGCCAGAGAAGGGGACTCTCTGAGGATCTTTCCCTTCCTGCCTGCTGCCCCTCCTCTTCCCTCTAGCCCAAGGAAGTCATGGCACCCTCTTTCCAGGGCTCGATGAAGCAGAGCATAGCCCCTTTTGTTCCTCCCATGGGATGGATAGCTTTCTTCTTCCTGGACCTTGGTGTCCTTTCCAAATAGCGAAATAGCGTTACCAAAAAAAAAAAAAAAAAAAAAAAAACAGAGATAAAGAGATGACCCAACAGAACTAGAGGGCATGTGGGCATCTCAGCTGAGAGAGCACGAGCCTGTGGTGCAGTGCAGGCACCCAAGGTGAAGCCAGGTGGACTTACACAGGCAGGATTCTGAATGACTGAATGCCAAAGAGCCAAGAGTATTACAAAGGGTGGAAGAGACTGGACTCAGCTCCAAGTACAAGGCACAGCTGGGGTTCACAGCCAAGGAAAGGGAGAGGGAATTTTGGAGAAGGGGTGGTGACGAGGAGGCCCTTGGTGAGGCAACAACGGGTGGGCCGGAGGTGGATGGACCTGGGCCTGAAGAGCCTTGGGGATGGGGGCGGACTGAAGTGTGTTGAGATGGGAGTCTCTGCCGGTTGAAGAGAAGCAGCAAGTGGTATGTCTAGGGACATGGCTGCCCACTCCTACACCCCACATCCTCCTTCCTCACCCCCAGCATGGGCAAAGGGCAGTCTCAGGCTCCTTGGCAGCTGGCAACCAGGCCCTGGAGAGGCCGAACCCACACCCAGAAAAGGACTGGCTCGGCCTGTGCCTCAGCACGCTACACTGCAGGGCCCCATGAGGAGCCAAAGAGCCCCTGGCAGGAGCTTCCTCAGGAACAAACACTGTGCTCACAGGGCACTGACTCTGGGTAACACAGAGGGGCAGGCTTCTTACTGAGACCCACGGCCTACCTATCTTTCTGCTGAAACAGGCATGTGGCCAAAAGGGACGGTGGGGTAGGCCCAGGCATCTGCATACCTAGCTGCTCAGTCCCGGGGCAGGCCCAAAGTGTTGCCCTGGATCTTACGCTCTGTTCTAGACTTCTTATTGACCTACCCAGAAGGCCCAGCCTCCAGCTGCTTTCTATGCCCACTGAGGAGTCTCAGGCAGGGCTGAGCTACTCTCAGAGCCAGAGAGCCTGAGGCTGAGGCTCCCAGAGCAGATGGCCCCTGGCGCTGCTTCCAAATAAGTCCCGTCCTGCACTCAGCTAAAATACATCTCAACGTTTGCTGCCCTCTTTTGGCATTTCTTTCTCTTCTTTTTTTAATCCAGAGAACCTCCCAAAATGGAAGAGCCCCAGAGCTTTCTAGAACTCTACAAACCCTGTTTCCAGCTCCTCCTGCTTCTCCACACAGAGCGTGCAAATGCCAGGCAAAGCCGGGACAGCCTGCACAGCCTGTCTCATCTCTCCTCCCCATTCTGTTTCCCGGGCTCACTGATCCCCGCTGTTCGCATCTCTCCCCCACCTAGCAGAGCCACCTCCTCACCACAGAGACACAGATGCACTGATGCAGATGACCCAGGACATACTTGGAACCAGAGCCTCAGGACCCGTCCTCGCCCAGCCTCTAGTCTGTGTTCTCGGAAGTTGCTCAGCAGACTTCCTGCCCTCTGGGTGATAAGGCTTGGCTATAAGAAATTTGCATATTGCAAAGACTAACTGGCACCAGAGCCTACTCAGGAAATAACCTGTCTTCGCGTGAGAGGTTAGGCAGTGAGGGAGTTAGCAGCAACAGCCTCGCCTCCACGCCCACTCCCCACCGTGGCCTTGGGTCCTGTAAAATTTGGAACTGACCAGGATCAGGCCAGTGGAGAGATTTTCGCAACTCATTTTGTGTAAAACATCCAGATGTACGAGCTGAGGGACAAACTAACATATCGGAAAACTTAAGTATCTGGGAACTGGTACATTGTCAAAGGCGTGTTCTAAGGAGAAACCCTGACCAATACAGGGTGAAAGATCCAGGAAGTGGGAGGTGTTGAGAATGGGCAAGAGGGAAACGCGACTAATTCATGGGTCAGGCGTGGGGTGGAGGCTCTTGCAATCTTCTAGGCTGTGACCGTCTGAGTCCAAACCAAAGGACCATGGTTCTCCTCTTCAGGTTTCAGAATTCCTAGGGATCACTGTGGATCACAGGAAGTAGAATAGTGGACCCGGTCACTGACCAACCTGATAAAGAAACCCAGGGGACCAGGGTTTGGCAGAGGGAAGGAGACCCTTGGGACTGCCAGGGGAGCAGCAAGGCGCTCGCCGTCTTATCTCCCTTCTGCATCTTCTGAGCATCAGCTTTGTAGCGGCCAGGTGAATTACCCAAGCTGCCCCAGTGGTCCCCATCACCAGGGACATCTCAAGCCTTGCTATTATGTGATGCTTTTGGTTCCTAGGAGAGCCACAGGCTCTTAGTAAATGGTAAGCTTCCGATCATAAACATCTGTGAGGTACTTGTAATGTGCCAGTGACAAATATTAACACACTGACTCCTAAGAGCAAAGCAAAGCAGTTGGTGCTATTATTTTCCTGCTCTGTTACATAGAGGGAAACTGAGACAGGACAGATTAACTTTCTCAGTATCACAGAGCCAGCCAGAATGGCTTTGTCTTCAACCCCTACACTGTAGCGCCTCTTAAGGAAAACTACAGGACCTCTTCACAGGTGGAGACGCTAGGGCCAGGGCAGGTGCTCGCTTTGCCTTGAGCTGTCCTGGGGCTGAGACACTCACTACAGTGGGCAGACAAGACAGAGAATGCAAAGGCCAGGGAAAGATGATCCAGAAGCTTCTGCGGAGTGAGCAAGATGGACATCTCACCCTACGATAGCACATGACAGTGAAACGAGGGCAGGAGGGGGACAAATGACCTCACACGTGGGAGTCACACAAGTGACAAAGCCTTCGAGGATGGACAGGTCTGTACAGAGGAGGAAGGGCTGTCAGCAAGGCTTCGAGTAGGCACAGCTAAAATGACTGGAAGGGCTGGGCATAGGAGGGACTCGGCCAAAGTGCTGTATTGTAAAGGTGACTCCAGGCATGAAGTGGATATGCAGGAGAAGACCCTGGGCGGGGGCAAATGCATCAATTATAGCAAGAACGGTCTGGCCCAGGAAGCAACGCTAAGGAGGGAGAGACGTGGGGAACTGTCCCAAGGCCGTCCACGGGGACCAGCAGCCGACTGGAGAAGGCGATGCTGTCTACGGTCTTGGGTAGCCAGAGGGAGGAACCAGTCTGGCGGGGGAGGAGGTTGGGCTGCAGGGTTCTGTGTGGGGCTGGAGCCCATTTATGGGCAGGACCAGCAACAAGAGCTGCTTCTCAGTAACTGGCGAACGCTGTGGCTCAGTTAGGTCTGGCCCCTCCAGCACTCAACGCAGCATCTCCCCGCCCCGTGTTCCATCTCGGCCTGCCCACAGCCCTGTCTACAGCCCACCTCCGCTGTCACCTCTGTTCTGGAGCTTCGCCTACCCCACAGTAAGCTGAGCTCTAACTCTCTTTGTGGCGTGTCTTGACTGCCTTTACTCTTGGAAGACGTAGGTTTCTTGGAAGCTGAGAATGGGAGGAGACACAGTTATTCCCCCATTGTGCTCGGCACAAGGCCTGAGCTATGCAGAAGAGGTCATCATTTACCCAGAGGTACAAGCCCCTTCAGGTGCGTGGGCAATATGGACAGCAGACCCGGGGGCTGGCACACACCTGTCGCTTTCCAGCCGTGGTGCATGCTGCCAATCGTTCTGGGCCTGGCTTCTTGCCCTGTATATGAAGGATGATGAAGCAGCTGTTTTGGAGCTGTAGTGAGGATTCAATACCAGGCGGGAGACCTGCAGGACACAGGCCGAGCACCAGGCTCCAGGACTCTTTGGTGGCACATAGAGCCCAGGCAGTGGCTGCTCCAAGAGCACAAGAGCACTGGGAGCAGGTGACCTGGCTCTCTAATCTTAGCCCTGCAGCGGTTATGTCTTTACTTCCTCCTCTGCGGCACAAGGGAGTCACTGTGACCCACAGGCCTGTGGGTGGTGAAACAAGCAGTGAGAATTTACAGACACATCTCGAAATGCCAAGTGACTGCCAGCCCAGCACAGGGCAGGCGCCTCTGCGGCTTTAGGCAAACACTGTCACATGGGCCACCCTAGACACAGGTTGTGTGGCAGTTGGGCTTGGCCTTGCCTATGGAGGGAAAAACCGCGCACACAGTTCTAAGAAGGGGCCAGGCGAAGCCAAATCAGAATCCTGCAGGCTCCAATCGGGAGAGCTGTCAGAGGTCACACAGGCCATGCTTTAGCCTGTGAAGCCTTTCCCACTTGGCCGCCTTCTGCTTGTATTCATTTAGTGACAAGGGACTCACTACCTCTCCTTTTTGCAGCCTGCTCTGAGCTCTAATAATTACAAAGCCTCCCTTTGTATTCAGCCCAGTGGCACTTTTTCTGTGACATCTGGAGTCTGGTCCGCAGACGCACATGTGGTGAGACATATTCACTGTCATCTCCTAACTTTTGTGCTAGAACATATCTCAATTGCTCTTCCGGGGCTTTTCAGTCTACAGACTCAGGGCCTTCCAAGAGTTCTCTCGAGACTGTCTTCCGGCCCGCACCTTCATTAGCACTTCCCCTAAGCCTCTATGTCTGGTGGTTTGGGGTTAGACAGAAGGAGCTGGCCCGAGTTCTAGACCCCACCCTAACAAGGACATTTGGCCAGTGACACATACCAAGCCTTTTGTATTTTCCCCAGTGAGCAGGGAAGGTGTCAATGCCATCACAGGAGGACCAGCCTGTGGCGCTGAGGTCACAGAAATTCCCGCCCACTCTTAGGTGTTTGGGACACTGCTGCACTTAATGGACCTCACTTGCCCCCAGGGGCTCAGGAGCTCATGCGGGATGCCTTTCTGAGGCATGCCCGATGCCATCTCACCCTGCTTTGGCCCTCCAAGAGAAGGCCAGCATGGCCTGGGGATGTGGGGTCCCCCTTGCTCTCCAGCAGGGGCAGGCTGCTGCAAAGAGGCTTAGGGCAAGGCCAGAGAAGCATCAGTGGGGTAATGAACACTGCTGGGTGTGAGGAGAATGGGGTGTTTGCTTGCCATGGGGTACATGCTGGCAGGAAAGGAGGGGTAGTAGGGACGGCAGGCAGAAAGCAGGGTGAGGAGCCTTGTCCTGGTCTCCACCCCTTTTGCGCGGCATCAAGCACACAGGAGGCTCTGGCAAGTGTCACCCAGAACTGATTCCTAAGTGCATGCAACGGTCCTGCCCTTTCCAGTTAGGTTGGGAGAGTAGGGCAGGTATGGTGGGTGCTCTTGTCTGGAGCTCCCCAGCATGCAGAAATGACTCGTACCTGCCATGCTGACAGAGAACACCCCCTGAGTCGTGCCCTGGAATGGGGAGTGCAGCAGCTTGGCTCCAGGGAGAGTGAGAAAAGGGAGGGGAGAGGGAGATGCCCGAAGCACAAGCTCCTGGTTTTGCCTGGGATTCTGGCAAAGTAACCCAGGCTTGGAGCCAGGCCTAGATTGAGAAGGCCCTTCGGGGACTGGCCAGCCATTTGTACCCATCATTGTCAGGAGGACGCAGACTGTCCTTCCCCTGGCAGAGCTCCAGCCAGGTCAGCAGGACGTGAGTGCAGCCAATGGCTCCCGACCTCGCATTACTGTGTGTGCTGCCCAGGGCAGGGGTGCCACAGAGATGAATTTAGAGATAAGAGAAATTCCAGAGGGAGGGTGGATGAGCAGGGAGCCGAGAGGCCCCAGCCAGGTCGGTGCCATCCAGAGACCCAGGGATAGCACTGCTAGGCACATAGGAGATAAACTCAGAAGCATCCAACACCCCTTGGGGACCTTCTCGGACACCAGAGATAGAAGGGACCTTCGGGCTCCCCAGCTACAACCTCCCAATTCCATGAGGTCAGAGGGGCCATGAGCCCTAACCCATCTGCCCCTAGTTCCAACCTGAACCAGACAGAGCTGCACTGTACGTCTCCCAGCCCCGGATTCCTTTGCCTTGCAAAAGCCAAATCCCAGTCATCCTTCCTTTTGCCACCCCCTTCCCAAATGGGGGCTGGAGATGGGGCTCAGTGTGGAGGGTTCATCCCCCATCCCTCCTGGGCCAGTGTGCGAGGCCAAAAAGTTTCATTTAAAAAGTAATTGGGGGGTGGTGCTGGGGATATAGCTCAGCAACATAGGCACCTGCCTGGCAATGCCAGGTCTTCAGTTCAATACTCCATACCACAAAAAAAAACAACAAAAGTAACTGAGGGTCCTTCCTCTTGCTATTACCCGGAAGAAGAAATCTGCAAGCCTAGACCCAGAGGGCAAGACAGATGCAGTTCTGGGTCCCCACCCCATCCTATGCATTAAAACACACCAGGTCCAGTGTTCCGTGGAGAGGTCTCTCACATCCTTCTTGTTTTCAGTCCCAGCATATGTGGTAGCACTGGGCAGTGGGGCGGGGCATCACACCAGGGGAAGTCCTGCTGGCTGTCACCAACCCTTAAGGTCCAATCTCCCTGGGGTCCTGATGCCTGACCACCTGCTACTTCATCACACCCAAGTGGGAACTAGAATGACTCAAGTTCAAAGCGGTGAGTGGGGAGGCCACACAGTGTCACAGACCAGCCCAGGAGCCAGGGACAGATATTCATGCAGTGTGGTGTTACAGCCATCAAGGCCTCGTGAGATAGGGATGGAGTGTCGAGAACAAATAGACTGCCTAATCAGAGATGGGCACAAAACACCCTCTGGACATGAAGAAGCTTGGCTTCTAGCTAGGTCCAGCTATGAAAAGAAAGAAAGGAATAATTAAGAGCCCAAGCCTGCGCCACTCTACTCTTATGTAGTGGGAAGTGGTGATGGATGGTTCAGCCAGAGAAAGAGGCAGAACTCTGGAGGGTATTTCCACAACCAGAAGCTTCCTGGTCACGGCGACAGCTCACACCACTGCAGCCAGCCCTGAGGAACAGGTAGCAGGCCCCTGGACTAGGAAGCCAAGAGCTGGAGTTCATAGAATGGTTCATAATTTGCCTCACATGTGTGAGACACTGGTTCAATCACCAGTAACACGGGAGAAAAAAAAAACCTAAATATTATTTAAATAGCAAATCAAAACATACACATTGTCTAAGATAGTAATCCTCATGGCTAAGTTGAGGAGCGACAAGATTAAAAAGAAGCTCACAGTAAAATACTCTTGACGATAGCATAGGGAATGAGAACAGAAGGATTAGGGTTGGAGGATCACGAAGCCCTTCCACTTAGGAGAAGAATGACAACAGCTCAGGTTAGACTTTCAGGTATGTGTTAAAGTAATAGAAATGCAATTTATAGCTTCTGAGCCATTGTGGGGAGAGAAGGAAATAAACAAAATAGTCTAAGGGAAGATAACAGGACAGAAATGCACTAGATATGCGAGTTGTCTTGCTCCGTCTTGGGCAGCTATACCATAATGCCAGAGACTGGGTAGCTCACAAAGAACATACATGGATTGCTCCACTTGTTCACAGTCTGGAAGCCAGGGCCCAACCACCAACCCCTGGTGACCTTCTGACCATCTGGTAGTAGCTGGCAAACAATCCACACCCACACAGCACATGAAACCCTTTGTGGATGCAACTCAAGGACAGGGAACGTGCAAGATCCTGGGCTTGCTCTCTAGAACCACCACAATCGAAAGAAAAAGAAAGAAACAAAATAATTTCCCCAGAGGCCTTCATTCCATCGCGACCTACAAGGTAATGCATAAATTTTAATAAGTTAAACCTAAACTTCAATTTCCTGCTCCCAAACAAAGAATTTCAGACTCATCTTTTAAAAACCCAAACATAGGGGCCCAGCAGGATGGCTCAGTGGTCTAAAGTGCCTGCTCAGGAAAGCTTAGGTGGCTGCAGGGACCACGGTTCGATCCCTGGCACCACATGCTGCGCCAGCCCTGCCCTCAGGGCAGGCTAAGCCGGCCATAAAAATAAATAAATAAACAAACAAAAAGTTCTGAAACAAGAAAAAAAATAAAATAAAAAATTCTTAGCCGGGCATGGTGGTGCACACCTGCAATTCCAGCACTTGGGAGGCTGAGGCAGGAGGATCAGTGCCAGTTCGAGACCAGCCTGGGCTACAAAAATGAGCTCAAGGTCAGCCTGAGCTGCATAGTGAGACCCTGTCTCAAAAAGACAAAAATAAATAAATAAATATAAAAAATTCTTTAAAAAAATAAATAAAAACTCAAACATAATTATAGAAGAAATAATTCTAAAAGCTCAACAGAAATAAGTGGGATAGAAAAATACGAACCAGACAGGTGTTAAATGAAAGATGATGTAGATATAAAATAACAAAATAAAGTTAGATTTTGAGAAAAACATTACCAACATGACTATAAGGAATGCTGATGCGGAAAAAAAAAAAAAAAAAATCACCAAGAAGTCATAACCAGAAAGTGACATGCACTAACGCCAGAGAATCAAAACTATGAAATGAATATCAACAGACATACAAAATGAAGGGCTGGTTTTCTCCTTCAAAATGTCATGTGGGTGGAAAGTGACACAGTGGTGTGGCACTCGGTGAGTGCGGCTGAGCACGCCCTACCGTGCCAGGCCTTAGCCCTGGGCTCCCCTGGTGGCATTCAGATGGCTACGAGCAACCTGCACAGGAAGAGAACTAGTCGGGGAGATGGAGCACCCTGTACACCAGAGCTCACTAAGCGCTAGGGGTGCCACTCCTACCCTACGGTCACATGAGAATTTAGAGAGGTTGGATTAGTCGCCCTGATTGCTCTAGCACCCCAACTTTGCAGGAGAAAATAAAGAGCCTCGCAGATCTCAAGTAACTTTTGAAAGGTCACATGACAGGTGAGTGATAAAGTCTGCACTGAAACTATCTGGTATGATGTACATCAGGCCAAAAAACATCTTCACCTGCCATTCCGTGTGTACTGTGTAACACGATCCCAGGTACAGATCGGGCATTTGACAAACACCTGATGGATGGGTGGATGGATGGATGAGTGGATGAGTAAGCGAATGAATGGATGCGTGAATTCAGATCCGGCCCTGAGCGTACGCATTCCCCTTCATCCCAGAGCACCTGCTTTGTTAGCCCATTTAAAGCTTCGTTACCTCATTTACTGGCTGTCTGGATCTTTTTTTTTTTTTTTTAATTGCTTGAACAAAAATAACAGTTACTCAAACTAGACAGATCCAGGAATTATTTTCGCTCACAGTTGACAGGGGTTTTGGTCCACAGTCAGCTGGTTCCGATGCAGGGTGGCGTTGCAGAGGAGAAATGTCCACGGTGTGGCAAGCAGAAGCCAATGAGCAGCAGCAGCAGCAGCAGCAGCAGCAGCAGCAAAGCAAGCCTCACTTCCCCTTTTATCTCATCCAGGCTCCAGCCCCTTTGGATGGTGCCACTCCCCCCCCCCCCCGGGTGGGCCTGCCTATTAACCACATGGAGTAGCATGCTAATTCCAAACAGTGGACTGACTTAGTACCACACACCCTTAATCCCCGCATCACATGCCCTAGATCCGGCCAGCTCAGAAAATGCCCCACCTATGAGTGTAAGAGGCTTTGGCAGGACTTGTAGATGCAAGCCATAATACTACGTCCCCTGCCTCTTAGCGAAAGACAGAAAGCCAGTCTTGCAACCTAAGAGGCAGTATCAACAATGTCTCCTAGACCCAGCTCATCTCTTTAGGGGCAGTGGCTGGAAAACGCTGCCCAGAGAGTTGTTGAGGGAGCAGGCAGGCTCACCACAGGGGCCCAGTGTCTGGGAGATCTGGGGGGAAATAAGCTTTCATTTCCATCTGCCATGGGTTACTTGTGTCACCTACCTATACCACAGGGCCAGCAGTAGACATCTAGATGTGACGGGAGCCCCATGAGGTAGTTATATACCAATACAATGACATGAGGCATTTGGGTGGTGAGAAAGTTCTTCAGGACAGAAAAATGGATCAGGGGACTTATAAAATCAGAGGATTTCTAGCTTGCAGCTATTTTGTTCCTACTTTTTAATTTTGAAATAATTATAGACTCACAGGAAGTTACACAAATAGCTCACAGAGTCCTGTGTACTCCTGACCTATCTTCTCCCGATGGTGACATCATAGAGTACAATATTAAATCTAGCACACTGACAGGGACATAATACTATGACTAGACTGCGGGCTTTATTCCATTTTCATGGGGCTCCTTTGTGTGCATAGCTGTGCAGGCCTTTTGTACGGAGCCCAGTGCAACTGCACTTCACGTATATGTTCAGGGAACCACAGCCAGAGTAAAGACACAGCTGTTTCCTCACTGTGAAAGGCTCTCTTTCCTGGCGACCTCTCTGTAGTCGCACTCAATCTTATTCCTGATCCTATTAATTTGTCTTCCATCTCTGAAATATTATTTTCTAAGGAACAGTATGAGATTGACTTATTTTGCATTCTATATAATGCTGTTGGGATCTATCCAGGTTGGCATGTATCAATGATTCAGTCTTTTCTGGTTAATGAGTAGTACTGTGTATGGGGATGTGCCAGGCATCCATTAAAGGGCATGTGTGTTGTTTGCATTATTAAAATTTGCTGTTGACTGCAGCCCTTCAACATGGGGCATCCCAGACTGCTCTACACTCTTGGTAGTGCATGATTGCAGAATGTGGAAAGGGTGTGTGCTATGAACTGGCTTCTCAACTGTGCTTCACTCGTCTTGTCCCTTTGAGTTTCAAGAGGAATACCAGTATTTTGAGAAGCTTTTCTGTTAACCACTAGCTCTGAAAACCAGACTGGCACAGCTACCCATAATCCCCTGCATCACTTGCATGCCTCTGGCTCTGGCCTAGGATGTACCATGGCCAGCGAGCACTTGTTGAATTGATATGTCTTGGTTATTTTCTCATTGCTGAGACAAAATATCCGCTACCCACGAGTTAAAGGAGGAAAGGTTCATTTCAGCTCAGAGTTTGTAAGGGTTTCAACCCATAGCCAATTGGCTTGAAGGCAGGCAGAGGAGAAACAGTCTGTGGCAGGGCAGCAGAGCGCAAGAAGCAGCGACCCTGCCTGCCTTCTTTGCCTTGTATTCTATCCAGGTTACAAGTCTAGTAGCTGAAGCCATCTGCACCCAGGGTGGAGTTTTCCCTCTTCAGTAAATCCACTGCCAATAACTATGCTAAATTCAACCATGCACTAATTTAGTTATCACATTTCTAAGCCAATATCACACACGTTGATCTAGCTACCTCCTGAAAGCTGCACTATGAGCACATGAGGCTTTGGGGGGACAGCTGGATTATAAGTCATAACACAGCAGATCAACAGCAAAGTTGTCACCTCGGTAACTCTAATACAGGCTTCCATCTTCACCTGTGAGCATGGCACTGGTTTTGAGGCAACACCATCAAAGGATGGCTGTCAGACAATTCCTATCTCCTTGCTTCAACTACAGCACGACTGTGAAGGAGAGAAGGGCAGCAGTTGAGCTCTGGAGTGGCTATTATAGGTAATATAGTGAACATTTTCACTTATAAGTAGAATTACTGAATCAAAAGACACAGTTAACTGGGTGTGTTTATATGCATCTCTGATCGCAGCCACTTAGGTGAATAAGGCTCATGTGTTTGAGTCTTATCTGGATAACTTAGCAAGATTTTATCTTTAAATAAAATTTTAAAAATCACAAAGGGCTTGGGATGTCAGTGCAAAGGTCTTGGGTTCAGTCCCCAGTGCTACAAAAAAAAAAAAAAAAAGTGTAAAGGCATTAACTACAAAAGTAGATGAATTCAGGGCTGGCCAAATGGCTCAGTGGATTAAAGCGGCTGCAAGCAGGTATAGGGGCCGAAGGTTCAATCCCTGGGCCTGGCATGCTGGTCCCACCCTCCCTAACCCCTCTTGGGCATGCTGAGAGGGCAATTGAGACTAGGTATGGTGATGCATGCCTATAATCCCAGCTCTTGGGAGGCTGTAAATAGGTGGATCACTACAAGTCTGATCTAGTAGTGGGACCCTAAACAGCTACTAGAAACAGACCCTTCCCACCTTACCCTTGTCAAAAGTAGATGAATTCATTTTCCATAGTTGCAATCAATTGCTACGTTTTTTTCTGGCAGGTAAGCCAGTACATTCAGAAGTTCTAGCACTGGGATGTGGACATCCTGTGGGGGGCCTTTGCTCTATACCTGATGGCAGAGTAAGAGTACAAAAGCATTAAGTATCCTCTTGAGGATACACCTGAAACCCCAGCATTCTGGAAGGCTTGGCAGGAAAACTGCACAGGTGAGCCCAGCTTGGGCCATTAGAAACCTAGTGAGAGCCTGTCTCAAAAATTTAGAAGGGCAAATGAGGGGAGAGGTGCTGTGGGTGTTGCGCTGTGTGAAGACCCTGAGTTCAAACCTCAGCACTTGAACAAGTCTGGAAAGTCCAAAGAACATCACTCATGCAAAATGTAGCAACAAGGTAGTTTCTCAATTTCAGACAAAATTTGAATAATAAAATATTGCCCTTGACAGTTACGGATGGTTCCACAAGCTGATCTTCACTGATATTCACACTGGGTTTGAGCCCAGGAAGACAGCAAACAAGCGAACATACCACTGATCTGTGGACATCCTGTGGGGGGCCTTTACTCTAGCTATGTCTTTCCCAGAGTCACTGGTGTCAAATAGTGGTATGGTACATCCCGTGGTACCATAGTATGTAGATAACTTAGGCTTCACCACCTTGCTACCCGTAGTTTCTCTGAGGCTTTGTTCTTTTCTTGGCAATAACATAACGTTGCCAATTTCCAAGTCACCATTTTTTCTCCGTTTTCTTAGTTTAGTAGTCACATATACCTGTAATCGTGAATTACAAACTGCTATATAACCCGAAGAAGCTCGCAAATGCACTATAGGGGACCGGGTTGTTTTGTGTTTCCTAGAGTGCCTCTTTCTTCACCAAAGAATTTCACTTGCTTTCTTGGGGAAACTCCCCTCCACTCGTGCCAGCCCAGTACCTCCAGCGCAGGCTGTCCATCACGTAGACAGACTCTTCTACATTCTCATCCTGGTCTGGACATAAGAAGTGATGTATTGACCAAGCTGAAGCAGACATAGTTACCTCTCCCATCTGCCCATAGGAGATTGGTCCAGAAGTGGGTATGTGATTTTAGTCAAGTCCCACTAAAAGAATCTCCATGTGAGTGATAGGGCTGAGGTCATGTTTGGGTACAACTAGTAGCCCAGCTTCTCTCATTTGCATAACAGATACTGTCAGGTAAGAATAAAGCCAACGTACAGCAGGGCAGACTCGGACGCTCGGCATACCTGAGACCCGGGTCCTCATTTTCTTTGAGCTCAGGTGCTTCTGTGTCTTCCCTTAGTGTTAGCAAGGGCCAGCAAATCCCGCCTTCTGGGTTTCTGTGCCCTACCTCCAAAAGAGTGCTTGGCAATAAGCAGGTGTGCCGCCTTCCTTTGCTTCCTCTTCCATAGTACACCCTTCTCTGACTCTGCGTTCCCCTGCTCTTATGGAGCCACCCACAGCCAGATCTACGGGATCTCTAAGGTTCAAGCAGCCAAGTAGTGAGAAATCTCGCTGCTAAGCAGACTGTGAAAGTGTCTTACTTGATCGGGTACCATCTGGGTCTGCATTGCTCTGTGGACAGAGCAACCGACAAGGGGCTGTGTGAGACAGAGAACATGAGTGAACCAGTGAATCAGCAGGCACTGTGTATTCAAACCACAGGTCAGTATGAAAGAGTACGAGCCGGCCAAGCTGGGCCCTCCCCGTTCCACGGGAAGAGGAAGAAAAAAGCCCCTCACGGACTGTCAAGCAAAGGCTACTGCATCTCATGGTCCAGGCAAACAGTTGCATCTCCTTGGGCAGGGCATGCCACCCCTAATGCCAAGAGCGACTCTCGGGCTTGGCTGGTGGCCTCCATCGGCCCTCCAAACCTCATCTGAGGTATCTGATCAGCACTGCCCCCACCATTAGCGTCCCTGGAGACATGCAATCCACAGGCTTCGGAGCCCCCCTCATCACGGATGCTGAACAAATATTTGTGGAGCCAGTGTGGATTGTTTTAGTAAAAAATGTTTATTTTACTAAATAAACATTTTTCAAGTAAAATTCCCTCTAATCCAGAGACTAGACCAGCAGGCAGCCCTAGGAACACGCAGCGCTCCACTTGTCTGTGTCTGAGGTGACTGAGCTCAGCTGGCTTACTGGAAGAGGACTCGTACTTTTCGTTCATTGCCGATTTTATTTTTTGTGGTGCCATGGATTGAACTCGGGGCCCTTGCCCTCAAGTACGTCCCAGCCCTTCTCAAATTTATTTATTTATTTATTTTGAGACAAGACTCTTGCTAAGTCTTCAAATTGTCCAGGCTGCGCTGAAATTTACAACCTCTCAGCCTCAGCCTCCCAGAGTGCTGGGATTACAGACCTGTGGCACACACCAGACCCCACCTTTGATTGTTTTTGTAGAAAATGCTGCTATTCCTATTATAGAAACCAATCTTTCCAGTTTAGAATCCCGTACATTCTAAATAAACAGGAGCTCCTAGCTGGCTGGCTCTTAGAGCCAAACCAGGTTCACGAGTGTGGGCCCCTGGCGACCCCCCACTCCGCCCCTGAAAAGGGAAGCGTTCCACGCTTTTGCTCCCACACACATTTAGACGAGCGGAGAAAGAGGACGGGAGGCCTTTCCGGTCTTTTGTTTTTTTTAAGGGAATATATTGTGACCTTTCCTTGGCCTTCTATATACCACGCATGTGCCGGAGACTACAAATTCTATAGAGGAGTGGGCGGGTGGAAAAGCGCTTTGGCGGTGTGCCCAGATCTGCGTGTAACTGGGGGAGGAGACAGCACCTTACTAATTGGTGAGCACGCTGAAAGCCGGAAGAGCGGAGGACAGCGGCTCTGCAAAGCAGACAGGAGTTTGGTCAGCTGGCACAGGGAAGAGGCAGCCCCGCCGGCCTGGGGGCCCTGAGTCACCCAGGATGGGTGCTGCTGTCAGCTTCAGCTCCCTGCGCAGAGGAAGTGGAGCTCGAACTGAAGACTGAGTCATAATTATTGAAGAGACCCTGGGAACAAAAGCTGGAGACAGGAGCCCGTGCGGGGGACCTGTGCCAACGGCTTTTGGCTCTCCATTAGCGCTGTTTTCCTGCTTCAGCGCAAGGGCTACGTGGGAAGCGTGGCTTAGGAAAGCGAAACACAAGCTCCTCTTTCGCGCACATTAGCCCTTGGCGGGTGGCTTTAACCCTGTGGCAACAGGTGTGTTTTGAAAGACTGGCTTGCTACTCAAGCTTTGTGTGGTTAACTGCACCCCACAGAACAAGTCTGTGTTTTACTCAAAAGTTAAATTATGAAATATATTGAAATTATGCTGGGAAGTGTGAAGTGTTGATAATTAAAGTTTTGCATGGCAAAGCCTGGCTGGTGGCAGGTCACTTTCTTGGTGTCTTACTTTTGCATTTTTATTTGAAAAGCAAAAGAAATACTTGCATGAGCCTAAGTCAACCACTGATGACATTCTAGGGTCTGTTTTCTCCCCTGTAAAGAATGGGAAAGGGTTGGGTGCCTCATGGTTTCTCCCAGCTTAATATTCCTTGATTTTATAACTCAGTGTTGTGTTTGTTCAGGCAAAATACAGACAAATCAGACCTGTCTCCCTATGGCTGTTGAGCCAGTATCTTTATTTCTTCTGTGGTTAACAGTTGACGCTCATGTATATCTAACCTCTTGCAACCTTACTGAAAATAAAGAGCTACCAGTTTTTTAACTGGAGGTTCTGTTCTCTTTCCTCATCATGGGCTTGGAGAGTAGCTGGCAACTCAGTCCCTTGGTGCAAAAATTGCACTTCTCTTTCCAAGATCTTTTGACATGGATCCTTCAAACAGAGCTTTCAGAGCTTCCAGGACTCCCGTCTTATGCACTGGGAACCTCTGTTAGAAGACCCTGCTATTGCCTGGGGGAAACCTCCCAGAAGAGAATGCAAATACCTCTGGATTGTTTATTCATCTTTGGCCAGAGTCCCAACCTTCCAGATTCAATAACAGTCAAAGTCTATTTGTTTCCCACACTTTTGTTTGACTTGCTAGAAATCACTTAGGTTCTCTACATTCATACCTCTGGCTTCAGGTATTCTCCATATGCAAATTCAGCATTCCTCCTGGCCACTACTGAACACAGAACCACCTTGTGGAGCCACGACATGACATAAGTCCCAAACACCAACCCAAGCAGTTGCTTCCCCTCTGTGTATGATGCCTTGGGCATGTTCTGACTCATTTATTATCCTTCTTGAAAGGACAGAACAATGACGTCGTGCCTAAGCCAGCGAATGCCTCTAGACTGTTCCTGAGCTAAAGTTTTAACTAGGTAACAAGTAGCTACCTTGGTCATGGGAACATGGGGAACAAACAGCGTGGAAGGGTTGCTCCGTCTGTCCTGACAGCTACAAGACCGCTCTGCCTGGGAGGGAGGATTGGGTTTTTCCACTGAAGTCTTTGGAGGGCAAGCGCCTGTCATCTCTTATGACTGCCATCTTCCAGTTTCAGTTTGCTACAGTTTTAGGATTTAAAGGAGTGTTAGACATTTGTAGAATTTCTCTGGGTCTTACAGCTCCAAAGGTAGGATCAGGTTTGCCCAAGGGAATTATCCTACAATGAATAAATGATGTGGGACGTTGGTGCACATGAGCTCCATTAGGCCAACTGTGCATTCAACAGAACAAAAGCCCACGGCTCTATCTTACAGGTGAACGGACAGAAGGAACCTCAGGGCTGCTGAGTGTGGGCCTTAGGTCAGAGGCACGAAGAGAGGACACTAGAGCTGAGCTTTGTGTCACTACACGGAGTGCCTCCTGAGAATCCAGCCAGAACCTGGCTTTGGCTTGAGGAAAAATGGCTGTGCGAGGACGGACAAAGACGGGGAGATGGGAGGAAGAGAAGGAAATACAGTAGACGTTCTCCACTTGTGCGCCGTGGGTTGTGCTCAGTTCTGTTTGCTCATCTACTGTGGGCAGAGCTTTGTGAGAAAATATTCTGATTCTCTCAGAAAACTAAGGATTAGGTTAAAGACACTTGACTGAAGTCTCACAGATAAGATTTTTTTAAAAGGAAAGAAAAAAGATCCGGGATGTGCACGTGTACGTCTGGGCTTTTTTACTGTCTCACGCGACATGACATCCAGGACATTCAGAAATTCCCAGTGAAGTCTCGACAATCTGTTTTCTGACCACCAGCAGACAGAAAGAGGACCTCAGCCTCCTTCGTGTGGTGTCTGGCCCAAAGGTTGGAGGCGGGGATGCCCACGAAGGGAGCTACGGGAATAAGGAAGGACATGCTCACTGGGAGACTCGGAGCTGTCCAGCAGCACAGAGCAGCATCCAGAAAGCCGAGACCCTAAAGCAAGAAGCTGCCGGGTGGAGGCCAGCGCAGTGCCGGAGCCCAGGAGAACCACCTCCAGATGGAAGAGGCAATGGGGAATGCGGTGGCTGGGGGCGGGGCATGCAGGCTGGGGCGGGGCATGCAGGCTGGGTGCAGGGCAGGGCTGCGTGGGAGCAGAGGATTCTGCAAGCTGCCCTGCCTGCATCACAGGCATCCTGAGAACAAGTGCAAGCAGAGAGATCCGGCCCTTCAAGAACCACCTACCCAACCGCCCCCACAAAGTTATTACCCAATGCCAAGAAAAAGCCAAACAACAACCAATTTGGGCCACTGGACGGTCAGTGCTATCTCTGGAGCATAATGCTGGCCGCCTCTGACAGCTACCTTCCTCTCGCTACAAAGAGAAACCAGGGAACGGTTTGTATTGTCTGCAGTGTTCCATGTACGATGCTGGGAGTTGGGATCACACTTCTCTTACTGGTTGCTAAGCATATTGTTACTAGGCAACAGCGCTGAGATGATGCGGGAGGCTGAAGTCCTAGGAGGTGTGTCTGCTAAGAAGGGTTGGAAGGAGAGTGTGGAGGAAAAGTAGGGTCTGCCGATCAATTTTTTGGCTAAGTTTTGACCAAGAAAGGGAGCATGGTGGAGAACACTGTAGGTTCAGCTCTCTTTCGGGCTGTGCTATGGAAAAGCCATCATTGCCCTGGGATGGTGAGAATGGGAGAGCTCAGTCAGCTCTGTGAGAGGAAGACTCGTCTAGCAGTAAGAGTCATCCAGCTGTGGAAGACCTCGTGGGGCACTTCGAACAGGTGCTCAACGAAAGAGCACCTTCTTCAAGCCAAGGCGTTTGCAGCAGATCCCTTTGGGCCGACCCCCTACTGTCCCCAATCTTTTTGTCCACGGGGGAACATTTCTGGTTACTTTGATTATTCTTTTTCTTGGATGAGGGAAGACTCTGGCTCTTTTGCCCACTGCAGCACAGGACAGAAAGTCTACGAGATGGGGCCAGCGATCCACCTCCTTGAGCTCTTCTCCACCCGTAAATGGAAGCTGGAGCACCCGGAGGCACACGCCTTGCTCCAGAGCACCCAGGCTTGCGGCTACATCAGGTTCACTTTAATTTCAGAATCAGAGGGAGCTGCCCCTAGTTACACATTAAGCAGGGAGTTTAAAGGCTATGTGGAGAACCCTTTGCATACCAGACCCTGCCCGAGTCACTAGATGAGGCTGAAGACAGATTTGAAAACAGGCAAGCCCAGCTAAGGGCTCCCTCGGAAAGTGAGGGAGGCGGGCACCTGTGGTTCCTCAGGGCAGGGTGGTCACTGTGCGGCAGTGCAAGTCCTGGTTCTGACCCAGGGGTTGTGGCTGAAATCTAAGGAGTAGAAAAGAAGACAGAGGAAGTGAGAGGGACTGAGGGACCTCTGAGTAGAAGAAACAGCTCTCCTCGCAATGGCATGGGACGTGACTAGCACTTGGGAGACCAAATGTCCCTGACATTGGTGCAAGCCTCCCTTGCTTCTTCTCTGCGGCCTCTGGGGCTGTGGGATCTGGTCCCTCCATGAACAGAAGCTGCTTTGTCTGCAAGACACACCCTCCTGTGAGTGCATCATCAGGCCTGTCATAGGTTTCTTTGTCTTTCAGGCTTGAAGTCACCTCTATGTCACAGAATCCTCTGCCACCTGCCTGTCTCTGGCGTTGACCAGAAGGTCAGTGTAGAGATTCTATACAAACGGGTTGCCCAGTGGTCAAAATATGAGGTCTGCAATGTGGGAAAGCAACCACTGCCGCTGGTGGGCAGCAGAGGCCACCAACAGCCACCCTGGGTCCAGTGTGCCTTCTCAGGGGAATCAGGTCTCAACAGAGCTGTTCTTGGCCACCATACTCGCCTCTGAGTGGACACTCCATCCCAGCGATGGACAGCCCCTTGCCTCTGAGGCTTGTCTGCCTATCAACACAAGCCACTCTGTCCCACGGAGGTGGCATCTTTGTTTAA
>PVJA010008026.1:45557-66155 GCA_004027025.1 Myocastor coypus
GGAGGTGGCATCTTTGTTTAAATGCATGTAAGAGATGAAGAGGAAGCCAGCTGTGGTGGTGTATGCCAGTAACCTCAGCCTGGGCTACTTAGCAACCTAATGAGACTCTGCCTCAAAATTTCAAAAAAAGTAAGAGTGCAGATGTAGTTCTATGTGAAAGCCCTGGGTTCAACCCCCAGTGCAAAAAAAAAAAAAAAAGGTGGGGGGGGAGTCTTCCTGGGGGGGGGAACTAGATTTGTTTAGAAATCCACTCCATAAAATCACTGCAGGAGACGATGCGACTCAAGGGGCCTGGACATGCAGAATGTGTTCATTGCACTACCAAATGAGGGGAAAGGAGGAAGCAGCCAGAGAAGCAGCGAAGGTGATGTGCTCGCCCTAACCCTCTTCTCCCCAGCCCCCTCTCCAGTGCAGAGCACAGATCACTGGTGTTCTGTCTGGTCTGTGACTTCTTGGGGTCACAGGTAAAAGGGCCAAGACCCAGGCACTGCAATGATGGGGCCAACCAAGAAGTGAAAGGAGAGGGTGGGCAGTGAGTCTAGAAGCAGTGGAGGTCATGGCGAGGCTCTGGAGCTGCCTGGGCTGTGCGGCTGGGATACAGAGCAGGGGTGGGGCCCAGCTACACTTAGTCACACACACTTCAGTCTTCTAATAATGTCACACAGATACACAGAACAGCTAAGTGGACTGAGCCCTTACTATGTGCAAAGTACTAGCCCCAAGCACTTCCTCTGCGTGAGCACTCATCTCTTTTGAATTCCTGCAGAATCCTTAAAGAAACTTTATTGCCATCAGTGTTGAGGTAGGAAGATGGAGAATGCAAGAGGGTCAAGTGTGTGAGCCCACGGCTGGGAAGGGGAGGGGCCAGCCCTTCAGCCTGAGCCTTTGGTCTCAACCAACCCTTACGATCTGGCTCCCTGATAGGCTGGGAAGAATCGCTGCAGGCAGACCAACTGACCAATCCTCTTCCTTGCCAACAAGAAACTTAACTGTTCTGGACTTAAAGGAGGAAGAATGCCAGCTCCAAGCTGGTGCTGGGGAAAGATGATTTGGGGAAACGCGGGAGTGGGGGCCTCAAAGAAAAAGAGCAGACGCGCTTGCTGAGATCCTGAAAAGGGAAAGGTGGATCGGGAACCGAGACTGAGGGTTCTTTCTCTGCTTTCCCACACACTCGGAAGGGGAAAATTCTTGTAAGGAGAAAGGCCAGAAGCAGAGGGACAGTGGTAATGGTTACTGAGGTAGGTAGTAGTTGAAGGGCATTTCCAAGGATGCCTCCGTGAGAAGCCGAGCTTAGAGCACATTTTCCAAACCGAGTCCTTTTCCATGCCACTGCCATCAGATAGGTATAAATAATCGGCAAAGGGAGCCAAGAGTGGTGACCTGGCGCACAAGCACTAGGTTCAGCTCCTCACCACAGCCCGCCTCCCCCAAAGTGAAGCATGGGCGTTCTTGCAGATGTTTCTGGAAACCTCCATGGTTTCTGGGGCTCATGTGGCATCCACAGGTCAACAGATCCCATTGGCTTGGAGGACAGCAGTGACTTTAACAGAGGAACAAGACAGCAAGACATAAAGGCAGAACTGGGGAAGAAAAGCTACATCTGGCAGAGCTGAGCGCTGAAGAGAGCGGGGAAGGCTTGGCTACGCATCCACAGACGGATCTGGAAGGAAGAGTTCTGGGAAGAGCCCAAGAGTTGGGGGGGGGGGATCAAAAACTAAAAAAAGAAGGATCAATCATAAAGTGAAATTCCTGAGGCTGACTTGAATGCCAAAGACACACATTTCTTGCCTGAGGAAAACATTTCTAATACAGCTCTGGGGGTGGCAGTTCCCTGAGTGAGGAGATTAGCAATCACCTGGGTGGCTAGGCTAGGGAGCCCACCGACTCTGGAACCAGGCTGCATGATCTCAAGATGGGGTGGGCAGACGCCTCCTCTTCCCCAACCCCAGGCCTTGGTACCTATACCTTCAGAACAGGCTGGAGGGACCAGTGTGCATGGGGCTTGGTTTGTTTGATGACCTTACTATGGTCTGGTGGGCAGAGATGAAATACCATCCCTGCAGTACCCACCAAATGGGCACAGCCACCCAGACTGTGTCCTCAGGACCCATAGAGTTGGGAATACAATAAGGGAGACGTACGTACCAACAGTCTGGGGAAGATGGTGACACCCAGGGTGCAGAGGTGGGCCTGCTCAGGCCTAGGGTGAGAATTATGAGGTCCAGGAGAGCTGAGGTGAACGGAGACAACACTGGGCACAAACACAAAGGCTAGGGCGGCTGCCCCAGGGATTAGGGCACCTCAGGAAGACGGAGGCGTGGGCCATGGCAAAGCCCAAGGAGGCCACAATGGACAACAGAGCTTTAAGAACAAAGCTGAGCAAAACCACAGAAGCAGAAGCAGTAGTTGCCCGAATCCATCTGCAGCCCTATAGGAGCACATGTAAAGCTCCAGGGCAAGGGGCCCCAATACTCACCACGAAGGAACAGAACTGGAAAGGCATTTGGGGGCTGTTCTGCTGGCCCCCTGATTAGTGTTTCTTCAAGTGCAGTCCCTGGGCCACTCAGAACCTTGTGGAAGGACAATTCTCTGTTCCCTTACCCAGATGCACTGGGTCAGAAACTAGGATTGGAGCCCATGAATGCCAGTTTTACAGAACTTCCAGGAGATCTGGCTCTGACAACTTAAGCACAACTCCACGCTATGCTGGCAGGTCTGGGGACAGCATGCAGTCAGGGAAGTGGCTGTCGCCACTTCTGGCTTGTCCGTCACACGGGCTTCCCCTTGGAAGGTCTCCAGCCGAGTGGCCACACCCCTGGAATCCTCTGCACCGGTACATTTTTCAGCACCTGATGAGATCGTCTGCTCCTTGTCTTAATCTGAATCACCCAAATGGCCCGCATTCCTACGGGGACTGGAGACTATCTCCAGATCTTTCCTGAGATCCTTTCACTAACACCTTCCCAGATCTGCTCCCTGAGTACAAGCTGTGAATGCTGACATCTGCTGGACTAGGACTGGGAGACAAAGGGCACAGCGCTGGGCCCTGCTGTCCCACCATTCTATTGAGCAAGGCATGTTCTTGTGAAAAATAATTTTATCTCAAGAAAACATGTGCCAGGCATAACTGGATGGAACAGCCAAGTGCTGTGGGCGCGGGTGCTGGGGGAAGGTGGGATGGGAGGGAGCCTGGTCCTTGCCCAATCGCTCTGCCTCCACCACCGTCTTCTCTTCCTGCACATCCTATCTGCTCCCGCATTCCAGTCCAATTGCCCATGCCAACTGTTGGGCAAAACCACATGCCCAGCCGCCCCTGCTTTCCAGGTAGGGTCCTCTCTGTGGGCTCCCCACTCCTGCAGAGTAAGCACCTTCCACCCCTCCCAGCAGAGGCAGGTTACTTCTTGCTCACCTGGCCAAGACCTCGGCCGTCTCAGCCCCTTCCCCCACAGTGCACGCAAGTATGGGGAAAGAAAGCAGGAAGCAGGCTCTTCCTTGGACCAGGCCTGGGGGCCAGCCATTGCCACCACCTCTCTCGTAGCTAGAAGTGCAGGTAGGTGCAATGCCCAAGCCAGCAGCAGGCACAGCAGTCTGTGTCCCGAAGATCACACCTCCCACTGACATGGGGCCTTGCTGACAGCCCCTGGCCCTGCCCCAGAATGCCCGGCTCAAATCTCCCAGCCAGAGCTTCTCTGTGCTTGGCACAGGAGCACCTCTGGCCTGGGACCAGCATCTCCTCATCTCCAACACAAAAATCTGACTCTCTTTCCTGCTTAAAAACTCTCAGCGCTATCCATGCTACTCCCACATATCCCAAAGCCTCCAGCTGCTTGAGGATAACATCCAGTGCCAAGGCCGCAGGGTAGAGGCCCCTCTGCATCCTACCACTGTGTAGCCCACCACGGCCTGCTAGGCACAGCCCTTAGACCTGCTCACAGCCTCCCAAATGGACCACAGTCTCCAGGGCCTTTCTACCTTTAGGCATGCTGGAAAGCACCCCATGACCCCCTTTCCTGCCTTGTGCACTGCTATCCAGTCTTCAAATCTCATCATTGCATCATGTGCGAAACCTTTCTAACTTCCCTTTGGTAATGTTGCAGCGTGGCCTCTGTGGCAGTGGCACTGCTCTGGGACAGCACATCTGGCTTTCCTATGACTGTATACACTGCTATTGCAGCTTGAGACAGCTCCTTGTTCCTTTCTGGATCCACAGCACTTGCTTAACACAGCGCCTGGCTCCGCAGTACACTGTCAGCCACTGGCATCCACGGGGCATTTGCTGCACAGCAGTGGATAATGCAGCCTATGGATGCTGAAGTCCTTTATCTGAAGTGGCAGAGGATCCGCATATTCACTTGTCTGCATACATCCTCCTGTGTATGAGGCAGGATTGAAAAACATGATGGAAGGGCAATGTACAAAATTATTGGCGTGAAAGAGACTGCCATGAATCCTCCTCGAAATGTTCTCTCTTCAAACACCCTTAGCCCACTGCTCTTGCTGCTTTCTGAAGCAGTTTTGCAAGGGCTTTTCCACAAGTGTCTTTAGTTTCATTGTTCTGGCTGTCCCAAAATCATTGAACTGATTCACAGTGTTTACCCTACGTGGCCATTTTCACTTAGGGGAAAAGTGAGAACTTGCTGGGGGCCAGATCTGGTGAATAAAGTGACTGAGGCCACCCTGCCGTGTTTCTACAAGCCTGCATTTCCAGTGGGTGGCAGTAGGTAGCAGCATTCACTGCTTTTTTGATCAGATCGTGCAAAGACACTCACAAAAGAGCTCTTCCAGAGCTGCTGCGGGAAGTGGCGAGAGCAATGGGATGAGTGTGCTCAGGCGAGCGGGATTCTTTTAGGGGGATTAATGGCAATGCGTCTTTTTCTGTGATTTTTTATTATTATCATTTAAACATGCAATATAGTGTTTGATCAGCTCTTGTACCGAAATCTTCTCTGGATTGCTTATAATACCTCATGCAATGTAATTGCCATGTGATGTAAACCGTCATCACATTGCATTATTAAAGGAACAAAGACAAGAAAACAAAACTTGAACACCTTCAGTCTAATGCAACCACCATCGGCCCAACTATATCCGCCAGTTATAAAACTGGCAAATGCAGAACTGGCAGAGACAGAAGATTTGCTGTGACATGGAGTTGGCTTCAGATTCACCATATCAAAACCACCAGCATCGTACTCTTAAAGAAGGAAGCGTTACATCAGGAAATCATAAGAACTCTTTCCACGCGGATGTTTAAAGCCAAGCAAAGCATGGGTAAGACTCAGTCCTCACACAGCACATAGCAAGTGGGTTAAAGCTCCATGGAAATTATCCGGGTACTCTTCTGACTCACACAGGTCTGAACCCCTAATTCCAAACCCATCAGCCACCATTCAGAAAGGAAGGAGTCCTGCCCCTGTCCGTAGGGCCCTTTGCTGCCCCTGAACCTAGCCATCTTCCGGAGTGAATTTCACAGGAACCCCCCCCCTTCTCTCACTGCCATGAAGATTGTCAAAGGGTGAGGGTGGCCACTATCTCTTCCCTCTCTAGGATAAGAGTCTTCAAAAGTCGTCTCTCAAGCACTGGTCCATGTCGGTCCCTTCTTCTGCGTCTGCCCACAACTTCCTTTCTTATCTTCCTGCCTGATGTTCTTCCTCCTGCCTTTGCTCACTCTTGCCCCAGACTCTGCAGTTCCATTTGTTAGCTCACAGATGTCTCCTTGGAGGAGGACCAAAGAGGAAGAGCGGGGAGGGAGTCACTCTCTGTCTCTCTGTGGAATCTGGTGGTGAATCATGGTGATTGTGTTCTCAGAGATGACCAGGTCACCCCACCAGAGAGGCAGGGCAAAAGCACTGAGAACAGCAGGAACCAAGAGTCCTTACGCTGGTGAGGACAGTAGAGGATGGGGCCTGAACTGCAGGTCATCCTTGTGTCATGTCATATCTTTAAAGGTTCTGCCCTGGAGTTATAGAATCCAGAGTCCTATGTTGATCTCTGAGCTTCTCAACCACATGCAGAAGAAACTGGACACCCTTAAGCTTCCTCTCAACTTAAAGGAATACGATAAAGACACAGCAGGCAACAGAAAGGGCTCCTCTTTCTGATCTGTAACCACAGAGCTTGTTTTCCTATTGTTTTATATATGCCGCTGGGAGTGTACATTAAAGGCTGATGCCAGTTTTCGAAGCAGGAATTAGAAAATCCTGAGTAAAAAGGGAAAGCCTGGTGTGGCTACTTAGCTTACTGGCTTGTACCGATTCTCTTACTATTCATCCATTCACTGGTTCATTAGTCCAGTCTTCCAGCCAGCCAATCATCCACACACCTATTTATTTCAAAATGTCACATATACAGAAGTACAAGGTGAAGGTCTCCGCCTCCTGAATTATCTCTCTGCAAGGAAGAACTTCGGCAGGCATCATTATGCTCCCCTATAATTTCAGCAGTCAGGTAGCTGAAGCAGGAGGATTGCTGTAAATTCAAGGCTAGCCTGGACTACATAATGAGTTTAAAACTAACCTGAGCTACATACTGAGACCCTGCAGGAAAAAGGGAGGGGGGTTATGTAGCTAAGTCTCTACAGATCTTTCATGTTTTCTTTATTCAATTTTTAAAAAATTTACAATTTTTAATTTATGTATTTCTTTGCTACAGGATCTTGCTATGCAGCTCAGACTCATAGGGATCCTCCGCTCTCAGCCTCCACTGGCCTGGGATTACCTGTGTGTGCCACCAAGCCCAGTTTTGGTAGGCAGCACAGCGTTCATTCCTGGGGTTTCGGGCTGGCATGGCATACGGTATCAGGGTTCAAACCTGGGTCTTTGTGCTTGCCAGGCAGGCATTTAGACCGCTGAGCTATCTCCCCAGCCCCAATTTATTCTTTCAAACCGCCTCATTTAAAATAAAAATTAAGAGTCTGGGGGAAATATTAGCCTGAAATTGCTTGAGTAGTTTTGTTAGTTGTATGTGTGTACAAAAGTTACTTGAACTGGGTTTTGTGAAAAGCAAGAAGTATACTATGACATAAATTTATTAAAGGCACAGCCTTACAAAACCATGTGTCTGTCTGTCTGTCTGTCTGTCTAGGAAAGCACACTGCCATTGAGTCATGTCCACAGACCAAAACCAAGTACCAAATGTTGTGACTAAATCTTTCAATCATTTCTTTAGCATAATGAATTAAGTGCTTATAGTGCAGACATAAAAAGTGAATACTCTCTGAAGAATTTGAATGGATGCTTCCCCAAAATAGAAATATAAGTACCAAACATGCACATGAAAAGATACTCGGGATCATTAGTCATCGGGGAAACGCAAGTGAAAATCACAATAAGATACCGACTCATCTCCACTCACATGGCTAAAATCACAATTACAGGCCACGACAAGTGTTGACCAGAGCGTGGAGAAACTGGGGCCAGTGCAGGCTACTCTGTTGCACTGTCGCTTGCAAATGCTGTGGAAAACAGTTCGGTAATATCCAAAATGTTAAATGTAGAGTTATTGCATGTGATTTTTTTTTCTTTCTGTATTTAAATCAGGATCTATAGGGTCTCACTACACAGATCAGACTTGTAGTGATCCTCCTGTTCTCAGCCAGCCTCCCAAGTGCTGGGATTATAGGCATGTGCCACCCCATCCAGTCTCAATTGCCATCTCAGTGTGCTCCAGGGGCGGGGCCAGCACGGCATGCTGGGGAATTGAATCTTGGCCACTGTGCTCTGCCTAAGCAGCTGCTTTAGCTTGCTGAGCTGTCCGGCTGGCCCTTACGTATGATTCGTAAATTTTTAGCTAGGGGAAATGAAAACACGTCTGCACAAAAAATTGCACACGAATGTTCACAGTATTTTTTGTAATGGTTTAAAACTGGAGACAATGCAATGTTTATCAACCAGGGAACAGATACATGGAATGTGGTGCATCCATCCATCAGGTAGGGTATTAATCATCAATCAGAAAGCAATAAAGTCTTGACAGGGGCTATGATATGGAGGAAATCTGAATATATGCCTAGTGAAAGAAGCCACTCACAAACAGCCATGATATTATGTGACTCCATTTGCATGGAATGTCAGGAAAAGGCATCGTCATAGAAGTAGAAAGCAGACCAGTGCTGCCAGAGGACAGAGGGAGGAGAAGACAGGCAGTGACTGCTAACGCTACAGCGTCTCTTTTTGGACTGATGAATTATGCCGTGGTTAGTTGTGGTGATGGTTGCACAACTCCATGGATACAGTAAAAAACATTGAGTTGTATATCTTGAAAGGGAAAACGTTGGTGGTATTTGCATAGTAGCCCAAGAAAGATGATACTAGAGGATGAACCCGTTCTGAGTTGATAAGCAGCCAACTGGGGTGATGGTGCGGGCAGGGCCCAGAGAAGCGCTGGTGGGAGGGTCCCCGAGACACCAGGCACAGGTGCCAAGAGCAAGGTAGGTGTACCATGCCACTGGTTCCTACCCGGGAGAAGTAGGGAAGTGCAGTATTTTTGAGCTAATGTAGTATTTCACATAGCATGTGACTTAAAATGTGTGTCACTAAAATAATCTATTAAATATTATCCTTAACAGTTCACATATTCAAATTAGCTCTTTTCAAAGGCTTTCCTGACTGGGAGACAGGGACACCTTAAGCTCAGGCACAGGCTGTGCACCTGGACTGCCAAGCGTGAGAGGCACCAGGCTGCGTTCTTGGGATGTGACCCGGCCCTCGGCATGCCAGTGTCCTCCGCGGGACTCTAGCCTCATTCATCGCGGTGAGCTGAAGAGGAGTTCAAGTTTCAGGCCATGCTAACAAACAGTCTGTGAAGCTGTAATGGCACCCGTGAGGTGTCTTTCTTAACCTTTTGCCATGCCGGTGCTCCAAGGTGAAAATGATGCTTCTTCTCACAGAGAGTTCATGTGTACAGTCTCTCAAAATGCACATCAGACTTCCAATAGCGTATATAACCCTTACTAAGATATACAAGCCTTCCCAAAATGTATATCACCCTAACAAGCTATGCAAGCCCTCCAAAAAGTATATATGACCCCCAACAATGTATCTGAGCCTCAACAATGCACTGAACCCCAACAATGTAACACAACCTCTCAGCAATGCATCAGTACCCCAAACAAGGTATATGAGCCATCACTCAATGTATGTATTCTTCCACAGTCTAAACAACCTCCAGAGATACACAACCCACCTAAAGACCCAAAACGTATACAATATCCCCAACAAGGTATATGAACTTTCTAGCAATATATACAACTCGAAAGCAATCTATATAACCCCGCAATAAAATGTACCACCCTCTAAAATGCATATACTGACTTAAATACAAAATACATTTGCAAGAGCTTAAAAAATTAAGGTTTATTGAAAGTGTTAATGTTTAATTATTTGACCAATCTTACACACCTGTATGCATTAACCTAAGCAGATTTGATGATGAAAATATGTAATGCAACCATTGTTAAATTTTTATTCTTGTTTTGAAATTCTGTACTATATGCACTCTTGCTTGTTACTCTTTTTCTATCTTTGTTTCTGCTATTTTTACTCTTTAAAATACAATTTTAAATATAAAAAAGTGAATTCTAAAGAAATAAAATATAAAATGCATATACCACCCAAGTAATATATACAGCCTCTCAACCGTGCACACAGAGCCCTCACAGTGTGTCTACCACCAACGCAATACACGCTACCCCCCAAAACACACACCTGCCATGTTCCAGGCTGGAATCTCTACTTCAAGAGAGCGCTTCTCTGAAACCCCTCATACCTACCCATTTCTCCAGCTTTCATGACAGGTACACACATGCACACGTACACACACACACACACACACACACACACACACACACACACACACGAGTGAGCGCCTTATAAGCCAGAGATCCGGAATGAATTCAGATAATCCGGCCCCTTGAGGGTCCTGCAAGGCCACAGCAGAGGACAGGGGAGGGCCCAGCAGACACCTGTCTCCTCCATTTCGACCCGGGGGGTGGAGGGGTCTATATGAACCCGATTTATGTACCGTGCGTCCACCTAAGATGCACTCTGCAGAATGCTTGCCTCCATTACAATGTCTCTGACCCTTTTATCATGTTACAAATGAAAAGCCTCAGTCTAGAGAAGGCTCACTCAGTGACTCAGCCAAGAGCTTGCAGCCGGATTGGCAGTGGAGCAGTCCCCAGAGCCCCCTGGCCCAGGGCAGGGCTCTCATGTTCTCAGGTGTCTCCTGGATGTAAACACTGCCTGGGAGTTCAGTGTTCAGCACACAGGTACAGGAAGTGTCTTTCTAGACTCAGACAAAAAAGGATGGCTGGGCCCAGACACCATAACGGGAACAGGGAAGGCCCTGTCTGAACTGGGGGGGCTAACACACACCAAGAGCTCTCACCTCCTGGGCCAGAAGTCATGGAAAGCTCAGAGTCCAGCGAGTCAGCAGATAATGTCTGTGCTCACAGCAAGGTCGAAGTCCAGGTTCCTAAAGCCTGTCAGTGCCCTGCCCTGTGAGTTTCTCTCCTGTGTTCCCAATGTGGTCTCACTCTTTGCTGTGGGTCTCCGAACCCTGCACCCCCCAGATCCCTAACTCCTTTCTAGGCAGAAAACCTCTGCCTTTGGGTGAGGCTAGGAAGTCATCCTGGCCCTGGAGGAGAATTTAAGAGGCTTGGATTGTAGGCCACATGCTGTCTATGACACCCAGGGCAGGGAATGAGGAAGAGCCTGTCCGTGATTGGCTCAGGTGAACTAGTCATGAGTGTGCGGGGCTAACAGATCACATTTCTCTGGCTCTGGGAAATGCAGTCTCCTAGCCTAAGAATTTGAGGGTTCCTGGGAGGAAAATGGAATAAGAAGTAACTTGCTCTGGAGGAATTCAACTTCAGAGGTTACAGTAGGGCACTCCTATAAGGAGTGGACAGGAATGGGAGTTCCAAAGGGGGACAGGGCTGGTGTTCTAAGCAAGACGTAGGACTCAGCAGAGATTTGGTAGGCACCAGTAAGCAGAGCGGGCTGGCTGGAGAATAGGGGGCTTCTTCTGGAAGTAAGGGGACATTGGGTCTGAAAAGTTGATTATAATCAGATTAAGGAGGGCACTAAGTCATACATGTAAGGGTTCTGGATTTACCTACAGGCACTTGAGGAGCTTCCAAGGGATGGGAAGATGATAAATCCTTAGGAACTCTTACTACTGGGTAATGAGGTCTGGGCTCCAGTAGAGACCAGCAAAAAGGGAAGGGAGTAAGAGGAATGAAGGAAGAACCTGTGGGATCTAGGGATGAGCAAGACAAATAAAAGCAAAGATGTGGAAGGAGGGGAAGGAGGCTACAGCGTCCAACCCGAGCGTGTGGGAGGGCGGCCGCTGCAGGGAGAGCGAGGAGTGCCAGGAGGGAATGTATTGGTGGGCAAAAGGCAGAGCTCAGCTTCAGAGCTGCAGGGTTTAGGAAGGCGAGTCCTAAAGACTTTGAGAAGGGGAGGTTAAAACAAAGAGGGTTGCCGGGCATGGTGGCACACGCCTGTAATCCCAGCACTTGGGAGGCTGAGGCAGGAGGATCGATGTGAGTTCGAGACCAGCCTGGGCTACAAAAGTGAGCTCAAGGCCAGCCTCAACTGCATAGCGAGACCCTGTCTCAATAAGACAAAAAAAAAAAAAAAAACAAAGAGGGTGGGCCAGGAAGAGCAGGGGTCCAAGTCAGTCAAGTGCCAGAGGATGATGGGTAAGAAGAGCTGGCAGGTCAGGTGTAGATCCCTGACCCAGAGAATGCCACAGGGAGCTCTAGACAGGCTGGTAATCAATGCACACCTAGCCGAGACTTAAGGCCTGTGGAGAAGGATGCACGTGCGGGTTGGCACATGGGAGAGAGTGCTAAGGAGAATGGCCAGTCACTGGCACAGCCTGAACAGCCTGGCACTTCCACAGGCTCCACAATTTTCAAATCTGCTACAGAACCAATTTCAGCACCAAGGCAGTAGAGGCCTCTATCTGAGGCCCAGACACGCTCCAGGACCCCAAGTCACCCCAAATCCCACAAATCATTCAGAAGCATGGGCTGAACTATTCACAAGGTTCCTACCCATGCACAGTCACTCTTCTCCCCAGTCCACTCGACACCCTGCTGCCCCAGTCTCATCACAGCTCCTTCACAAGGCCCTTCACAGCTTTCCAATTGCTATGGTTTGCATCTAGGGGTCCCCCTAAAGCCTCATGGAGTCATGGGGGGCTTCTGGAATTTGTAATTGATTACTGTGGAAATGGGTGCTGCACCTGCCCTGCGGCAGGTGATTTGCACTTCCGTGGAAGGAAGGAAGAGAAGTTAGCTGCTTGAGCAGCTAGCTCTCCCTGTTCTTACTCTTAGCTGTCTCCATGAAAGGCTGCCCTCTGCCAGGTGCCACTCTGCCTTGGAGCCAGCAGAATATGGCCTGAAACCTCCAGTATTGGGTGTTTGTCCCAGCAATGAGAGAAAAGCAAACCAATAAATCACCCTGGTTTTCCCAGTGATGTCCAGGCCTTATCTCACTGTCCACCCTCCTGCTGCCCTTTGCCACCCATGGCATCACCCAAAATGAGTCACTGAAACCATGCCTTCTACCTCTCTGCTTTTACTTACATTCTTCTCTGAGCACCGACACCATCCCAAGTTCCTGGGCTGATCCTGTCTTTTCAGAGCTTTCAAATGTCACCTTCTCTAGGAAGGACTGTCACAGGTCCTACCCAGAATCCACCTCTCTATCCTCCAATCTCATAGCACTCATGGGCAGCACAAGTTACTCATCTTCATGGCTGTCACAGAAAGTCTTTTGGATTTGGAAGGAAGAGTGTACTTTGATAGCAATGAGAGCTCAGAAATGTGCCTAAATGAGCTCTAAGCGAGGGGGCCACCACTTGGTACAGAGGACAGAGGCAACACTCGGACAGTATCTTCCTGACCCTGTTCACCTTCCCTGCAACAACACCTGTGCTGTGTTATGGGGCTCGGTCAGACAAGTCAAGTGGTTTTCTCAAGAACCCTATCGGAGGGACACGACTATTTCTGAAAATGATGCAAAATGAGAGGCTTGGAAGAGCAGGGACTTCCTCAAGGTCACACAGCAGGCAGGCGGAAGAATCGAAGACCCACAGCCCATGACCTGCACCCATTGTCCACCTCCCCAGGCTGGATCGATGCCTAAGCCCAGGCTGCCGCTGTACTGAGGGAGGAGCGTGGGGGATCGGGGTTGGGGCCAACCCATTGCAGATGCCTCAAGTGACACAGCACACAAGGGACAGCGCTGTGTGCCAGAGCTATGTCTAGTGCCAAGGTGGAGCGATGGATTATGATGTCAGAGACTCAGCACCTGGGAACCTGCAGGAAGCAGGATCTGGGGTGGAATATTGGGAGACTGAGATGAATCTGAATGCTGGGGTCTGACACCATGTCTCCCCAGAGACCCAAGAGAACCTTCGAGTACTAAGGCGGGTGGAGAGGGGACAAGTATGCTGTGACAAACATGAGCACAAGCTGTTCTTTCAGGTGGCCAGAACTACAGAAGAGACCTTCCTCTCACAGATGAGACAGGAACCCCCTGAGAGAACCAATCCCAAACTCAGGGTGAATATGCAGCGGGCCTGAGAGGAGATCCCCACTCCTTCCATTGTTTAAGGGAGTCACAGAGTTGGGCGCCAGTCCCTCTGCAAGGGAACAGCTGAGGGGGACTTCCCTAAGAATGGGTAGCAGAATGGCCCACATTGAAGGGACACTAGGACACGAGACCCGAATTAAACCCATCCCGAGGTTTAGCCCAGTGGTGGCAAACCTACGGCACACACGCCAAGGCAGGCTGTTTGTGTCATCAGAAGCTCTGAAACGTGCGCCATCCCAGGCCTAGATGCTGGAGTGCCTCGTCTTTGCAGAGCGAGCATGCCAGCTTCGGTGTGGGCATATCTCAGAACAAAGGGGAAGGGATGGAGCCCGAGATGGGGAAAACATTAGTGAAGCCCTGCCAAGATGAAAGAGGAGAAGACTCATCCTTTCCTGGGTGTCGGTGGTTGGTGTTTGTAGCTGCAGCCGCAGTGACTGGCCGCCTTAGAGGAGGCCCACTGTCACGGCATGGAGAAAAAGGAAGGGCTGGGGAAGGCACAGAACCCAGAGTTGTGCCCACCGAGGCCCCCGGATGGTCTCTAGAAAACCAATCTTGACAACTGTACCAATCTGCCATGGTATCTAGGTAGAAAGTACATCTGCCTGCCCAGCCTGGAGTCTGTTCTCTTAATCAGACTGTCATCATGAGTAATAATTATACCTTGGGAAACAGAAGAGTGACTCAAAGTGCTGTCCCTTCCCCCAGCACGCCCCCTCGCCCCCGCTCAAAGCTTGGCAGCTTTGCGCACACAGCACGAAGAGGCTCAGGCAAGTGCGGCCACTCTTTTTCCCCTCCTCCTCTCAGCTCTCTCAGCACTTTACAGGATCGTCCAGGTTCCAGGGCCTGGTGGGCATCGGTCGACGCTGTCCTAGGGGACTGGAGTGCTCCTCAGACCTGACTGTGCCTAGGCAGAGCGGCCGGAACGGCGGGGGTGGGTGGGGCGTAAGAACTGCTGCCCGCACTTGGTGCACGCGTAGGAAGCAGCCCTTGGGGATGCTGTCTTTGCTTCTTAAAAAGCGGCCTAAAGCTTTGGGAGTAAAACACAGTGCTTCCCACAAGCTCGGGTGAAGCGTCAAGACACAGGAGAGCAGACCCTTATTCAGAACCTACCCTGTGGCTGTCGTCAGACTGAATGTTTTATTTACATTTTGTGTCACAGAGGTCGGTAAAGTGTCAAGTTGTCTGAGCATTAAAACATCGGACTAACAGTTCCGTTCCCACTGGTACCCACAGCTACAGGCCCCTGGCCTCCTCCAGCCCCCCACTCCTAGTGACTGAGCGCACAGTGAGGTAACAGCGTGGCACGCACGGGGCCTCTGCATCCTGCGCAGGGCGATGGCTAACGCCATGTCTGTCCATACGTTGAACTTTACTTCGGTCTGTACCAGCTGACATCCTCTCACCAAAGCCCCGTTACCTCTCCCATCTTACAGACGAGGAAACCTAGGCTAAGGAACTGCTCAAGTCCCCTCGGGAGAGATCGAGGGCTGGGCTGAAGCCCAGACACACTGACTGTGAGCTGGGCTCTTGGCAACCTGGCCACTTGGGCAGAAAATGCACGTTAGCGTTGGCAGTTCTCCTGCTCTTGCTCCTGTGTCCTGAAACTGGTCCAAACTACAAGAAACACCTGATGAGCAAACGATCCAAACTGGGCTTCCCACAAAGAACAATGCGCACCTCTGCTCCCACCACTCCCCAGGTGACCACCGTAGAATCCCAGCCATCAGGCCAGGGTCACAGGGTCTCAAGTCTCCGGGGACTGAGAGACCTTCCTGGCCAGACCATCCAGGGGCTTGGGTTGTCCCAGGATCTCTGAACAAGGGGCTATCGACACAGACTGAGGAGAGTGGCTAGGCCGACGCAGGTAAGTAGAAGTCTTGTCTGGGAAGAATGGTAATGGCTGACTATTGCACAAAGGAGCTCATTCCTTAAAGATCTAAGAGCTGGACATAGCTGAGTTTGGGATGAATTAGGTCCACTCCAGCTGGTGTCATGGTAGGAACAATGTCTCCTAAAAGACCCGCATGGTCCCCAAACTGCATGCACCCACATCTACAATCACTGTGTGTCCGACAATGTTTCCCTTAAGAACCCCAATGGTCTCTAAGACCAAACTCAGAGAGTAGTGGGGTGAGCCCAGGGACACACCACCTTCTGTGCAGGACCTGTCGGAACTCTGACCATGCAAGTGCGCCCAGAGAGGCGCATTGCAACATCTCATCAGCGGGACCTCTCACTCTCTCATGGCATACAGTCCCCGAGAAATGCTGCCCTAGCAAACTGGGGACCAAGTACTTACCACTGGGCAGGTGGGCGGTGAGAGTCACCCCTGGAAAGAGGCGACCATCTATAGCCCAGCAGTCGCTACAGGGGAAGCGCACTTTCCATTTCCTCTTTCTCTCGAGCAGTGTTGAGCTCCCTCCAGGTTCTCTTTCAGGAGCCCCCTAATTTGGCCTCACAAAGGCTTTCCATGGAAGTCAAAATGTCTCCCCAAGCTCCATATTTCTAATGGGGAGCTCCTTATAAAACTCAGAATAACGAAAGCCTGATTTCATGGTACATTCATCATGTCAGGCGCCTCGCTAGGAGTTTTGTGTGGATTCTCCTTTCATGCAGACTCACTCATTCGCACTTCCCCTCTGTTAATTGAACTTGGAATCCCCCCCCCCTTTAAAGGCCCACCACCTTCAACGCGGCGGCAGCAGCCGCAAGTGGAAGGGGTGGAAGGGTCCGGAGGCCCTCGGCAATCACCTGGTCCTTCCTCCCACCCTACCTGGGCCTTGCTCGGTTCTCACCCTAAAAAGAGAAATCAACCCCAGCACAGATTTCCCTTGAGACTTCCTGAGCGCTCCATACAGGCAGATGGAAATAATGGAACCCCGAGCACTCCGTGGATGCTGCTTGGAGCACCCTCAGGGAAGGTGTGATAACAGCACACACCACTGGGTCCTCGGCACTCAGGGGCGGTTTATGCAGAGCATCATATATCATCCTGGATCCTCCTAGCAACCCGAGTCAGTAAGGTCTGAGGTACAGAGAAGCTACCTACTTTACAAGGATTTGAATCCAGATCCACTGGGGCTCTGAAGCCTAATTCCTTTCTGGGTATCACCTCTGTCCAGCTGTACAGATGACTGAGGAATTAGCTTCCATCATCATCACCATCATCATTATTAATAAGCAAAGGAGCCCCAAAGATGGAATCCAAGAGGATTGCTTAACAAGACAAATGCATCTCAGGACTGGCACCAGGACAGTTCCCTGCCTTGCCTTCTGGGCAAATCATCAACCTCCACCTTCTCCTAGAGCAGGGCTTCCAGGTCCATATGAGACATCCAGTTAAATTTGGATTTCAGATAAACAGTGAAGAATGTCTAAGTCTGTCCCCGGTATCGTAAGGGCCATACTTATACTGAAAGCAAAACATTCAGTTATGCTATTTGAAATTCAAACCTGAGTGCCCCAGGTTCTGATCTACCAAGTCCTGCATGCAACTCCATCCTGAAGTTGAGGCAGGTGGTCTCCTGCTGGCACCAGATCGGAAGCTTTGCTCCTAGAGGAGTTGCTCCAGCCCCAGCACACCTTCCAGGCCCTGGGGGACTTGACACTTTCCTCAGCCCCCAAGCAGCCCTGCTACTCTCAGTTTCCCCTCAAGCTGCCCCCCACCCTCCCTGCGGAGCCCCCCGCAGTCTTCCCTCTCCTTCCCTTGCCTGCTTAGTTCCTACTGATCCTTCTGCTTTCCATTTACAGCCACTTCTGCCAGGAAGCCTTCTGGCCATCCCATACAGGCTCTGCCCACCTTTCTGGAGCGCTGGGCTCCCTCTGAGAGGCTGACTCAGACTCGGTCTTCCCGAGCTGAGCAGAGCACTAGCACCGGGCTGCAGGTAAGAGGGCAGTGGCAGTCCCCCCAAAGTTGGTCCTCTGCAGGTGACCACATCCTCCAGCCCCTCCACCCCAGTCCAGTCACTGAGGCTCCCTCTCCCTGCCCTCTCCCACCCACAGCAGGCGTGAAAATGGTGGAGGGGTATAGGGGGAGCAGGGAGCAGCCTGTGCTTGGCTTAACCTCTGGGTTCACCTTACCCTTACCTTACTCTGTAGTGGGCCCTTCCTCAGTGGGCTCCAGTCTTGCTGCTGGGCCACTCAAAGCCCTCCTGCCTCTGGCTTCCAAGTTCTGGCTCAGGCCACCTCTAAGGCAAAACCTGGCCCCTTACAGAGCACACAGGGTCTCTCACTCCCACTTTGGTGGGGGGAGCTGCTGTGTCAGATGGCTGAGGGTTAGGGCAGGTGGCCAGGGCTGATGGGCCTCAGAACATCACCCATATGCTCCGCGTTCACCCACCCAAAGCTTTGCCCACGCACAGCCTGGCAGCAGGAGCCGAGCAGCACAGAAATTAACTCCTTCGGGCCTCTGGAAGGCAGCGTCCAAACAGCGCTAACTTTAATGATCAACACACACAGACACACATAGACATAGACACAGACACACACACACACACACACACACACACACACACACTTGGGTTTCTGTGACCCCCTTATGAAACTCCGCAGTTTGGAGATTCATAAAATGACAGGGGGAGTTATGCAAAAATACAGTGCAGGAACAGGGTGGGGAGTGGGACCCCAGGGGGTGTTCAGGGCAAGGGGACAGGGCAGAGGTCCAGAGCAAGAGCAAGAGTGGAACCCAGGAGCGAACCCCGGCTTAGTTAGCGGTCTCAGATCTGACCCCTGGAGAGGTAGTCTACAGAGGTAGACTACAGAGGTAGTCTGTCCTTCTGTGCCCTCGCATGTGTCCCCAGGCTCCAGGGGCCCAATACGTTAAGCAGAGTGAAAGGGGGAAACACCCTTTCCTTGCAAACGAACTCCAAAAATAGAACCCCCTCCCCCTGCGGGACGCTAGCGAGCTCAGGGCGAGCTCTGCTCGGATTTTCCGGGTCGGTCGCTTGTTTTCCAGGAAGTCCTGGGCGGGCCCAGGTACATCGAAAAGCCGGAACTATCGCCCCCTCCAACCCTTTCCACCTCCGCAAGCCTCCAAGTACCGACCTGGCGCGTCCGCGGGTCGCCGGAGGAGACTCACAGGGCGGGAGCGCCGACGCGGCGACGGCTCCTAGTGCTCGGCCAGGTGAGTCGGGGGCCGTGCAGGTACCGGCGCAGGGTGGCGCAGGGCGGCGCGGGCAGCGGCTGAGTAACCCGGCTGACAGGTTGGTGTTTTCCCCCTCCTCCTCCCCGTCGTTAACCACACCCCTGCCGCTCTCCTCCCCACTTCCTTAAAGGGTGGGGTGTGCTGTCTCTGTGTGCCTGCTCCAGCCTCTTACCATAAACTCTGAAATAGTCGCTGCCACCAATTCCCCTAGCTGCCCGGCTGACCTGGGGCTATCTCTGCGTCCTCCCGGCCCCAGACGGGACCTCGGATGTTGTAGGAGCCCTGTGAGCGGTGGATCCTCAAGCCCTAGGGCAGCGACGCTCCTTTCCACCCTCCCCCGGCGCCCCCGCACCTGTAGTCCTTTGGAGGCCACACCTTTGGAGCTTGGTTTCTCGGTGGGTCCCCAGGCGTCCGGGCTTTGGCACCAGGCCAGTCTGCACCTCCTGAGGTGCTCGCCCTCCTCGCAGGGCATCTAGTGGAGACCGCCTGGAGAGCTGGAAATCAGCCGGGTTCCAAAGCACCCGGGACCCCCTCAGCTGGGGCCAGGCCGGGTTGGAGGGCAGCGGACGCACAGGGGAGCCAGCCTGCGCCCCACACCGGTGCACTTCGTTGCCAGGACAAAAATAGAGGCCACTTCCTCCCTCAGCCAGAGTGGGATTGGAGGCGGGATTCACGGGCACTTTGCAGCCTTTCGGCCCCAGGGCTGGCAAAAGTCCCGACTTTCTCCTGAGTGGGAGGAGGCGCTGCGCAGCGGCACAGTGACTCGTGAGGGCCCCTCTCGGAGCTCCTTTAGGGTCCACCCTGCGGAGGCCTGGGGTATGGATGTCATCCACAGTGTGGTTTCTAAGGGTACCATGGAGTCGGGAAGCATCGTGCTGCCTGACACCTGCGAGGGCCAGGCCGGTATGTCCACGTTGATGACATTTTCTTCCCCCAAGTCCTGAAGAGTTTAGAGCAGGTGTCCCCCCCACCCCAAGCACAGGCGAGCCGCTGGCGTTACATGATTACTTTGAATTGTGGCGTCTCTGGGTTCATTAACAAAGCCAGAGAGTCAGTGTTTCTCACGGTGTACTGGTGGACTATGAGCTTTAGCCCGGATGCCAGTCTACATGATGGAAAAGGAGAATGTGGAGCCAGGGCCCGCCTGCCCAACGCAGCAGCTCCCACCCCATCTTGGCTCATCCTGCTCGCTGAGGCCTCTCCTTCAAAGGCAGCACGTGGCAGGTAGACTTCCTCTCGAGCAAGTCCATAGGACTAAGGTGAAGTTAGCAAGGAAGGTGTCGGGTGCCGAAATGAGTAACTGACCATGCAGCAGGGAATCGGCTGAGCGCACCGGGCAGCAGGCAGTTCGCCCCACTTCTGCGCGGACGCAGATGGGTACCTCAGTGAGTTCTGGGGTCTGCGTGAAGGTAGGGAGCTAAGAGCGAGAGATATGTTTGTGCGTGCTGCCCCCATGTGGCCGAAATGCGTAAACTACAACCTCATCTATAGGCCCTAATTCTTGGGAAAGGCGAGTCTTCAGAGATGCAGCTTTCAGAGGCTAATTCAGTGAGCTACAGAGGCACAGGGTTTAACATGAAGCTCCCGGGGGTGGCGGATTCTGCCTTCAGGTGTCCTTAGTTTTTGCCCCTAAAAGACTAAAGTTCTTGGGGCCCGGCGGGATGGCTCAGTGGTCTAAAGCGCCTGCTTTGGAAAGCTTGGGTGGCCTCAGGGACCGCGGTTCCATCCCCGGCACCACATGCTGTGCCAGCCCTGCCTTTGGGGTGGGCTGAGCCGGCCATAAAAATGAGTGAATAAACAAACAAACAAAGGTTTAAAAAAAAAAAAAAAGACTAAAGTTCTATATTT